>OZ026626.1:82477725-82602725 GCA_964020975.1 Hermodice carunculata
TGCCCAGAATTTCAAAATTGAGCTTCCCAGTTGATTTCCTTGACACAGGCTCTCTGCTGTAAGCAATATGCCAGAAGATTCTTCAGTCAGTAGTTCATGGCAGCGACCACTGTTTCAGGACCACCTGCCATGTCTGACTACGTTCAGCTGTAGGCCCCACTTCCCTTGGAATTTCATAACAGATTGTACTCTGCAGCATATACCTAAAATATCAAATGACCAAGAAATATGTAACATTCTTAACTACTGTAAAGGCTCTCATTTCCATGCAAAATGCATTCATGTCTTTATATTCATAAGCAGGGCTCTCCTTATTGCATGTCTTGTAGTACAGGAGAATCAAAGTTCAATCTGGGCAAGTTTAAAGCTCAAAGTACTAGCCTTCCGGGGAACAGAACTTGGTTTTGTACAGATGAACAAGAAAGTTTATATGGAGGGCAAGAAAAATGCTAAACCACTAGTCCTGAGGCGAATTATGTATATGGCACATAAAGATATTTACAGAGCCCTGGAAGAAAACAATGCTTTACATTTTGGTTCAGTTGTCCATTTTAAGTCGTGTCTTTACAAGGGGCAACATGAAATACTTTAACTTGCCTGAAGTGTCTAACACTGATATTTCCACTTTTCCTTCACAAGGAACCTGCATATTTTTTTCTAATCTTGTCCTATACTCTGTCAGTAGAAGACAACACAATAATTGTAAATTTGTCACGTGATTTTGTATTCTATTCCTGCCCCAGCCTCCATAGCATACACCTGCATGTTACATTGTAGGTAGTGCTACAATATCAATACAATTTCTCTTCCAAACAACATCTACATTAAACCTTATCCATTTCCTCTTTCAGCAGTCATTGTCTCAGTGCCTCAGCATTGATTTCTAATGCAAGGAACTGATGAGATCGTGAGGCTTTGAGGTACATTAAAATAAATATATAGCAGGCAGCAGAGCAAGAAAGAGAATAGTGAGGCTGTATGTATGTATGTATGTATATATATATATATATATATATATATATATATATATATATATATATATATATATATATATATATATATATATATATATATATATATATTCAAATTAATGTAATGCGCCCTATCTGGCTTGCAACAGAACAACCATTGTAAAAAAAGCTATGGCATGAATTGGGCTGTTCAGGCTATGTTGTAGAAAATGGCATTTTATCCAGGTACCATATTCTACAAAAAGGAAGACCAGACTTTAGCGACATGTTTTCTCTACTAATTTAGTGGCACTGACAGGTAGGCATGCTGCCATATGAGGGACGCAGAATGCCATGCATTGTACTGCAGAACATATAGCAACATGCCTTCCTGGAAGTGACTCAAATATAAAATCAGCAGAAAGTACGTCCCCTTCCATCGAGCATAGATGGGCAATGATTTGCTGGTAGATAGAAGTGGCATGACGACCACAAAAATAGTATCGGGAGCATAATGTCATCTGTTGGTAAACTGTTTTCACACCTCCCATATAATAAGCATATCAAATCAGAACCAATATTAAGGACGTAAAGCTGGTTTGCCAGCCACTCTACTTAAATGCTGCAAAGTGTATGTTCCTCCCGTTTGAGTAGTTACCCATACAGGACCAAGTGATAACAATCATAACATTTCCGAATTTGAGATAATGAGTAAGTTATTAATTTCCCAACAAGACCACCTTCATCTCAGTTTCCCTACCTATAGTACAGTAAAACATGACCCATGTTCATCAGTTCCAAGCCCATCAATGACAGCAAAGATATTTCAGAGTTACCACAACATCAACATTTATCTTGCAATACCAATGTAAAGAAACATAAATCGTCAGCCTCCACAGATTTTACAAGATAGCACTAATATAATTTGTTTCAGGTTTGTTGAATATTCCATTCGCAGGTTGACCACTTTTAATGCCAACTGGGACAGAAGTGGAACTACATTAAATGGATTGCTCTGACTAATAATTGGTGTGCTAGGTTCATGGTCCTTGTAAAATGACCTTTCTGCCAAGTACCAGCATGCCACTAGTTAAATAGAATATAATAGTCTAGGTCAACAGCTTTCCTAGACACCATTTGAGCACATTGTGGCCAAAGCGCAACAAGGAAAGTTCTTGACTCGGTCAAAATTGTGGCACGCAAAGAGTTAACAGAGGCAAACGGTATTTAAAAGCACGAAGCCCACGGACCTTGTGTTTTGTTATCATACAAAGAGATTAATCAAGCAGATAGGGTGAAACCTGCATATGTGTGAATAGAGATAGGCTGTCAAAATCTATTAAAATAGACTTATTTTGTGCCCATGGCCACAAAAATAACATCAATACAATGAATCAAAATCGGATACATTGTATATTATGGAGAGTTCTACGAGCCACACTTTATCTATTAATCGTGCAGATTTGTGTATTTATTGAACTTGGAGGCTAAACACCTTTAAATGTCGTTAATATTTAGATTTGTTGCTGATAGTTGCTTCCGTAATGCCATATATTAAAAAGTTGAAAAGATAAATAAAAAATTGTGATTCAAAAAAGTTCTGGTCTTGAGCTATGTCACAACTAATTGATGTTTGGCAAAGGCAGCTTCATTTGTAATTTAATCTACGGTGGCCCTCTTTCAGTTTTCCGGCCTTGTTGACCTTGAGAAAACCCCTTGATCATATGTTTTGTGCACAGTAGACACGTCATAATTTATTTCAAAATCACTGTTACTATTTTGAATCTTGCGTAAGGTCATCACATGTTGGCTTAATGCACTGTTTGCTTTCCTTGAGAAAATAAATGCATATACATATATCAACAAAATGTGTGAACCGGCTCCTAATACAAATCGGTTATTTTTTTGGTTAGGTATGTGCAAATTTTTGTTGACATAATTAAAGGACCGCATTTTCCATTCCTTGAGTTGATTATCTCTGGCACAATTTTGTTGATATCATCTGCCGTTTAACTGCCACAAAATTATGTTCCATAATGCACCAGTGGTTTTAAATGCATATGTATTTACCAAAAAAAAAAAGATATATAAGACTATATTAGGAAAATAAATTTCCAGCTTTGTAGCTTTGATTACCTCAGAAAATAGGTCAAAGTCAATCCTAATCCTCATTATGATTTACATATATAATTAAATTTGACGAGGGCTGTTTTTATTTTTATGATTTTTTATTTTCATTAATTTATTTATTTGTTTGTTTGTTTGTTTATTTATTTATTTATTAAATTATTTATACTTATTTATTTGTGTCGTAATGAATGTAAAAATATTTGTGTTGATGTGTGTCTCTAAAACTGCAGATTACACTATAGGCATCAACCTTGATCAAAAATTAGTCCCCTTCAACAATTCGGCCAAAATTTAAAGCAGATACATTTTAAAAAGCTGCTTGATTATTCACTATATTTTCACAATTTTTCCAAAAGATAACGCAGTGGTGTAGCTGACGCACCATTATTGATCTCGATTTATATTTTTGTACAGTTCATGAGTCGTGAAAAGCATATGGGCCTAGCTTGTGCATACATAATCTATACCATTCACAAGACATGAGCGATTTAAATGAGAGATAAGGTGTGGTACTTTTGTCTTTTTTTAAGGACCAATATCCAAATTAAATACAAACGTTAGCGTGATGAGGAAATAAACCATTTAATTTTTCCGAAAGAGAATGTGGTTGTTAAGTCTGTGGCTTTTTCATTGACTTTCGTCTGTAGGACTGCATTTCCCTTAGTATGTGGTATGCCAATGAGCGGCTTCATATAGCACCGACCATACATAAATATAAAATTGCACCAAATTATATTTCAACCAGATTGAGATAAAATAAATGGGATCTCTAGATGGAGAAGGCAATATTTTACACAAACGATCAGCATGAGACCACCACGGATATATATTGTAGTTCGAAAATCAGTCCAAGTCCAAAACCGTCCAAATCGTAACAAGCTCATCAACATGAACATCAGCAAATATAACAGCCAGATTTGAATATGCAACAAGCGATGCGTATTCTTTAAATATGAAAGATGGTAACGTCATTTCACAACATAAAACCTGACTGTTATGAAAAATGGAGGCTGACAGTAGTTGATGTTTTGGTAGTTCTTCAATCTGTGCCTTTTGCTGTAATCAACTTTGCTCTCATTGTTGCATTAAAATATATGAATATGCGTAATTTTTCTCTGAAGTATCTGATAAATACTTCATTGGCTATGTTTTACTGTCACCTGTGTTCTCCGCCTCAGTCATTATGGAGATGCAGCCTTTTATTTAATGTTCCAAAAACGATGTAGACCTTGTTTCTACTTAAATTTGCTTTCAGCTTTGCTGACTCACATGTGTCACTGGCATGGCCTAACATGTCCCTCTTAATCTTTGGCACAAGTGATAAATTTGGGTTTTAGGTGGTTAGGCCTTTTTTTTTTTTTTTGAAAAAAACTTAAGGCCATAGTTAATGAATAATACTTGCAAGGTTGAGAAGATTGCCTAAAACTGCCAGTTACTTTTTGTGGGCGACCACCTGTATCAAGTCAGGACTTAAATGTATTTCTTCACATTGGGATTGGAAGATGAATGTTGATGTTTTGCTAATTCTTGAATCCCTGTCTTTTGCTGTATTTGACTTTCCTTTATTTGTTGGATTGAAATCATAAATTTGGGTAATGTTTTGTCTGAACTATATCACCCCTGTAGACATTAGAAAACACAATATGACTCGACACCTCTGATGTATCCCAAGTGGCAATACATGCAGTGATAATGGTAGTTATGTTTAAATCCTGTACACTTCCCTTGTTTCACGATACAAAAGACAGCTACCAAACAAATTTGACAATATCTTTAAGCTAAACAAGACATTATATGCCTTTAGCTGTTGTTGTGTATGGTTTAGTCAGTATACGTAATTGCGCAAACATGAATCAACTTTCTCCGTAGCAAAAACAAAGAAAAAGTGTGTTTACACAAGTTAGCTGCACATTGTTCAAGGGAAATATGAGCAAGGTGGTTTCATCAGAGGTTTTCATAATATGCAAGTTTACTATATTTTATGGACTCTCAATTTCAACATGATGCACAGAGTGTTTTTTAAGACAACTCGACATATTGAGTTATGAACACAAATTGAGTTACATTGAATTAAAGAACGAGTATTACGGCTTAGGTTAAATCAAGTTAGTACATATATAATAGGTAATTGAAACAGTAAGGGATCTTTTTATACAGCTGCCTTCTTATTTGCTGGTGTATTGTCGTGCTTTGCAATTGTGGCATACCTAATGATTCACCGTTTAAAATATGGTCTCATCAAACAACTTTTCCTGTTTGCTTGTCTCTGACGCATGTAACGTTGTGTTTCAATTGTCACACTTGTTTTTTTTTAAAACGAGAAGTACCACTATTGCTATTGGAAGATGAATATTTATGTTTGATAATTCTTTAATTCCTCGTTTTTTTCTGAATTAACTTACCATTGTTTGGTTGAATCTTATAAGGATGGTTGAATGTTTGTCTGAACTATTTGGTTCCAATCCAGTCAAATCAGGGTGGAAGACCACTTGGGCAGAAGAATGTATAAAGCAACATCCCAGTTAAGATACTAATTATTTGTTCCACAATCTGTTTGGTACCATTCTAGCCATAGATTGAATATTGCTTTGCATTTTTAAAAATTCTAATTTGTGACTAATATTTGTTTTTTCTGTTATTAACATTATTTTGCAAGATCAATTGAGGCCTGCAACCGTACTAGCTGCATTTAAAATTCCAGGAAAAGGTGTCCCACATGAACTCCATTTATATCATTTCAGAAACAGACGTACTGTAATTTATGAATCCAGGGTGAAAAAATTATTTCACATTGTTGAAATCTGTGTTCATGTATTTGTATTAAATGAGCCTTTATCCACCATTTATTCGGATTAATAACGAAAAATGTTATCATTATGGTCTATGCTAGGTTGCTCCCTGGCCATCTCTTATTGCATAACATGGGTCTAGAGTCATACGCCATGGGCAAGGAGTTATACATAATTTGGAAGTGGAACTACCTTAAACTCCGAGTTAGAGACGACATGTTATTTTTGTACAGAAGGGTTTTATTAGTTGCGTGACATTACAGACTCTTTATCTATGTTGCATGTCATAATGCAGAAGACTGTGTTCACCATCTCTGCTGTATTAAGATAGTGTTTGTTGAAGACATTAAAACTTAACTCAGCCATGTAAAAAGAGAGAATCCCTGCTATTTAACCAAAGTATGAACTTCTCAACAGCAAGCAGTGACAGGAAATCATGATACATTCAGAACTTAACCCTATTCATTCACACATGTGAGTATTTATCACCAAGATAAGCCCATGGGCCCCGCGCTCTGCTGTCATGTGAATGGTTGAGTTTAAGGGGTAAAGGGGAACCTGCTTATGTAACAATCTGGATAATTTGGTCTCATTGGTATGGTAAAAATGTGATATATTACCTGCCTCCGCAACCTCACTAAATTGCATGAAGTTTGTCAAAAATTAAAGATGCTGAAGTGCTCACATAAATATTAGACAATGATGCTATTGTCAATCAGGACCGTCTTGGCACAGTTGGTTAAATTGTCTGGTAGGCAAATGTCTCTCGGTACATTTCGACTTGGGTTCCATAGCATAAAAGATTGGCTCTGTATCACAGATGGAATACAGCAATAAAAATTACAGGTTCGGTTTGCAATGCAGATAAATAACCCAGGAAAATATACCATGCAATCACTTTACTTTGATAACAGCATAGGTGTACATACTTGAGTACAATAATACAAATATCCATGTCGTCAGTTCTAGTCACCAGATAGACATGAGGGGCGAACATATTACTACTAAGGGCATACCACAGCTTATACTGTGTAGTCAATTTATTCAGAGACCTTCAGTTATTCCTTCAAACAACAAAGCAATTCGATTGTCATCCAAACTAGATTTCCCATATCAATGTTTTCAACAAGCTCATTGCCCATATCATTCAAATGATCGGTTCTTCTTCTGCCATTAATTGTTCACCTTCAACATGGTGAAAATATACCACGGTTGCACATGTTGTTAGTACAAGGATGATCCGTATCAGAATCAGAAAAATTCAAAAGCTGACAACGGGGGTTATTGGTTTAATGGTGGTGCCAGGCACCCGATCTATATGATACGTGCCTGGAACTATCCACTTTTATATTTATTAGTTTCTGAAGACTACAGTCTTAAAAGATAGTAGAGTCTCAGAAGTTGAGATACCTTGTGGCAAGGTGTTCCAGTCACCTACTGTCCTGGGGAAGAAAGAGTGTTTGTGTTAGTCTGCATGGTAGTGCAAAATTTGGAAACTGAGACTACGGGAGTGACAAGTGGAGTGGATTATGGGCGCAAGTTATGAGGGCAGGGGGAACAGCTACCACTTGATGGGATATTTTGTAAAACATGGTGAGTCTGCTGTTCATGGCACCTGGCCTGTACGAAGCGCCAATGGAGGGTAGGTAGCATTGCACTTATTATCACTTATCCCTATCTGACTGATGCTCAAGTTAATCAGCTGTTTTGACCACGGGCTTAATGACTTTCTTGCTCTCTCACTGCACTTCACAGCGAAAGAAATATGACTTTATAAAATGATATATATGTCACATGACACACTGCACTATAGTAATGCCTCAGTACCAGCATTCCAGATCACGCAATAAGTACTGATGAGTATGTTTCCTTAAAGTTTTCCAGGCTGCAAAATTTAAATAACGTGTCATAAATGCTCCTTACTACAGTAAATTCAACACGTTTTTAGTGTACATGCACTTACTTGTATTTTGGTACTCTCTCAATCTGTGCAAAGTACTGTTATAATGCACGCAGATGTGACACTATTCAAGCATGGCCAAACTGGTGTTACCTCAATTCATCATAGAATGCCTAAGCGTCCACACTATAGTATTACCTCCAGACAATAAACAAGAGCGTATGCGCTAAATTAATTTCCAATACTAAAGAACTGCAACATGATGTGAGAAACTGGTCCTATGTAAGAAATTCCCTCAAATAATTTCCAACGTGTATATTCAAGTATCTGCTACAAAGGGAATTAGCCCATGCCACATAATGTGGCTGCCCCAATTCTGAAACCATGTGGTAATATTGGCGTGCCCTGGGGATCAAAACTGCAAGAAAAGTATTACCTCTCCCTGAAGTTTAGAATCTTGTTACTTGTTACCTGACGAAATAACAAAGTGGGATGCCAGTTCTGTGATTTTGTATCATTCGATATCTAATAATATCACACACAGTTATGGGGTTCTCATAATACCGAAAAGTTAATTTGAGTTGATAAATTGCACTTCTTTATTTTTGACATCTCGAATTTGTAGATTAATCCATCTAGACAGTATAGTGACGTTGTTCTCTTGTAGAATGAGCCAAGAATCTTTTTGTCTCTTGCATATAATTCCACATCCATTCATTCAAATCTAAAGAATGTTAATGCAAAAGCTGCATTGATCAGTACTTATTGAAAGGTAACAAGCGTAAATACGTAAGTAGGTAAAGCAGCTGAAATATGGTCGATGTTGGATTGTCTATTTTACTTTCACTTTCAAGGGCACAACTTCAATTTTGTAACCCAAAAATGTGTTTGCTCAGAACAGAAGCACAAGAAGCTACCTTTCCTGGTGCTCTGCTCTGGTAATGATAAATGTGCTGTAAAGCCTGGGACTTGTCTTTGCCTATTTCTAAAAGAGGTCTGCCATGATCTGGTCCTTGGATGACTTGTTGATGTATGATTGATGAGTGCCCTAACCATAAAAGGGCTTTAGCAATGTAGACGTCTCTTTCACCTGGTAAGTGGGGAAGGATATGTGCAATTTCGGGGGGGGGGGGGTCTGTGCAGCTGAAGGACGCTTAACCCTTAAGAGGTCATATTATTGGACTGCATCAACAGCTTTGTTCAAAGCACCCGGGGTGCCCTGAGGCAAGCTATTAATTATTGGCATGCTATAGCAATATGCCACTGAAAACTGGTGAGCAGGTATGCATTAGAGTTGTATCAACATTTGTTTGTTTATGCTATGTGCTCAAGCAATACAGTGCGTGGGTTTGATTTGGCAACTTATCTTATAATACTCATAAATGAGCCTTTAGTTGGACAGCTATTTAGCCCAAGCCAACTTAGTCTGTGTTGTCTTTGTGCTTGTTTCATTTTATTAGTTTTTCTGCACCTAGATTCGTCCTGTTGTGTCTTTTTCCTCTAAGAAGAATCTCTTTCCTGACTTTTTATTGTCAGTCTGTGAATGATATAATATCACGTCCTTTTGCTTAATAAAATACGTTTAAACCCAACAATGCTGTCACTGCAGCTAAAAGGTCATACAAACTGTTGATTATTCCTCTAAAATAACTTATTCCATCTGGGTTCAAGCTAGAACTTGTTGTACGAGTAGCTGAAACAAATTCACTTTCGTCCGTCTTCAGCCATATTGCATCGGAAGCAACCAAAACCGAGGCCACCACTAAAATTATGTATGATGTCGAGCCACATGCTGATGTCGTTCTTGGTTTCTGTATTGAACCATATATATATATATATATATTAATGTCTCCTGTCAAAGAATTCTGGTGATCGGGAAAGCAACGCCCCAGGAAGGTTGCGTGGCATTAAACCAATGCAACCTTGCACTATTGCTTTAGTGCACCTTTTTACCTAAGTGACAATTTCCAGCAAATATATGCGATATTCGCAGAGTTTTCCCACAAGAAACGTGTACTTAGTTGTTGTCTGTTGATGTCTTGGAGTATTATACAGGTAACCGACCATACTGTATTATTCTCTGCTACCATTTTTTTGGTTTGTTACAGAGCTATAAAAATTGGTTAATGGCAAATTTGCAAAGGACGGAGGTGACAGGACCAGAGCCAAATATACAGATAATTTGACACGTTATCATAATGGCTCCATGTATTAAAAAACGCAGTTGAGGAAGGTGCTTAATAAATCTAATGTGGCTGACCTTGCAGGTTAAACCATTGGTAAACACCATTAGTTCTAGGACAAAATGTATTGCATTAACTGTTAAATTATCTTAAGTTGGCAATGCCACTTTTTTCGTATTTTCTGCCTCAGCATTATTTTTAAAATTACAAGCTTAAACAAGTACTTCTTTCACCCAATTCATGCTTACAAAATATATAACAAAAGTCGCCATGGGTCTGTTATTGTATGTAGATGTTATTGGATGGGTATCGCATAACTGCAAAATATCCATTGAGTAACTGTACTTCATTCCTAATCCAAAACGCCCGCATGCTACAAAACTGCTCCATTGTGATGCATCGTTTCTCTTGCAATTTTCAACAGTGATGTCGCCATAATTATCCTCAACTGTGTATTCAATAAGAATGATACAACTATTGACTTTTATGTATCTGTCTTTGCAACGGTCAGCTGAATTTATAGTGAGTTGCATGCTGTTGTTCTTGTAATCCAATAGTGGCATTATTTTGTCCACTTCGTTTTGTCTGCGTAACATAGTTACTTTGGCTATTGTCTACAAAATCGTACGCCAAATGTAGTTTTGCATTTTGCTACTCAGCAAAACTTCATGAAGAAAAGTATATTTTTATGTATTCACTATTGAAAAATATGCATGTCTCATTATCTGTCAAGTGTAAAGAATGTGATCACCCACGTCAGCAGTTCCACCGGTATGGGAGACTGCCTGTCTCAACTCAGGACGGAAATTCCATTCTTCACATTAATATTGGTATCGGAAAATGAATGTTGATGTTTGGACAATTTGTTGAATATCTGTCTTATGCTGCATTTAACTTGTCTCCCATTGTTGGGTGGAAATTAATAAATCTGGGTAATGTTTTTATGAACTCATCACCATAGAGACCTTTGTCCGACGCGCATTACCCTCACCTCCACCTTGGGTAATACGGTCGACACTCAGGTCCAGCTGGTGATTAGGACTGTCGAGTTGGTTGGTTTATTTGTTGATTCAAATTATGATTACATTAGGTATTAAATGAACTCTTGAAAATGAGACTTGTGAATGGTTGTGGTGCATGTTTCAGTTGAATAAAACGATGAAAAAACAATCCATATTCTTTAATACTAGGAGTTCAGTTTCACGGTTTTTGTTTTGTGTGGCTACAAATCTGCTTGGTGGGAGCTGTAGCAGCTGTTACGAACTTCTCGCCTGCAGAAGTGTCAATGATTCCAAACCCTCAAAGTAAACTGAAATCCCTTCTTGTCACAAATCATAATAACATTAATGCTTTACAATTATGACAACACTGGTGCCATCGTCCTAAGAACTGGACTGTCACGGTCCTGTGCTCAGCTAACCCTACATGTACAGACTGAAGTGGTCCAGTGACATATGATATCAAGGTCACCTCGGTTTCAGACCATGATCACTGTTACTAACATGGACATATCCCCTTTCCGATCGTAAAAAATACAGTAAATCGCAGCGTCACCTGTTGAACAAATTAAATTCTAGGTTCCCCACAAGTGTCTTCATGCAATTTGAAGCAATTGGCTGGGCGGTTTCCCAGAAGATTTTTTAACATTTTGCCAATATCAACAAAATTCATTAAATATACAAAATTCACTGGAACATGATCATTTGAACATACCTAGTAAATACTCACCCAAGGTACATCCCCACCAAGTTTCAAGTGAATCTGCTTGGAGAAGTCAAAAAGGTGAATTTCTATTGCAATTCCTATTCACTTACATTAATGGAATGCATGCATCAACCAGCAATAACCTGATTTGGAAAATTGCTAAAAATCAGGCATCAATAACAAATTAAGACCTAAAAGTACTGGGAGTGTTTCTGTGTGATATCAAAGCAATTGGGGGAGCAGTTTTGAAAAAGAAGACTTTGTAAATTTAGTCCCCCAAAAAGAACCAATAAAAATCCGAAAATTATTGGGGCGTGACCATTTTAATAAACTTGGTAGACACCCACTCAAGGTTGCTATATTGCCACCAAGTTGGATGACGATTTAGGGAAAGTTGAAAATGTGAATTACCGGTAGAATGACCATTGGTTGAGATAGTGATCAGTAGGAAAGCTACATTTACTTACTCGTACCCAAATTGAAAAATCGTTAAAAATAAGAAATCCGCAACAGTGCCACCTAGTGAATAATTTTGTTTGACCCTTTCACAAGGAAACATCCACCAAGTTTCAGCTTAATTTGAGTGACGGTTCTGGAGAAGTCGAAATAGGCAGAAACACAAAAAACATTTAAAAATTTGAAGAAAAATAATGCATCACCACCTGGTGAACAAATTAAGAACTAGGAGTCCCTAGGAGTGTTCTATGTGATATTAAACCAATTGGATAAGCGGTTCCGGGAAAAAAAATTAAATTCGCCTAAAAAAGAACAATTCATAAAAAAATCCAAAATCACTGGAGCCTTACCATTTGAACAAAATTTGTAGACACCCACCGAATCTACATTGGCACCAACTTTGAAGTGAATTTGGATGACGGTTTCAGAGATGAAGTGGAAAATGTGAATATGCATTAGAAGCCCATTGACTTGCATAGCAATCAATAGGAAAGGTGCATTTACCGATAACTACTCGAATTGCAAAAATCGTTACAAACCAGAAATCTACAGCAGTGCCACCTGGTGAACAAAATTGTTTGACCCTTTCACAAGAAACATGTCCGGCAAGTTTCAGCTTAATCTGAGAGACGGTTCTGGAGGAGAAGTCGAAAAAAGCGAAAACACACCAAAAATCATAAAAAACCACATGGTAACAGATTAAGAACTAAACCTCCCTAGAAGTTTTTACTATATGATCTCAAAGCAATTAAGTAACCGGATTTTCAAAAAAAAAAAATTTACTCTGCTGACTTGTCAGTCATCTGTCTGCTGACTTGTTACTCAGCAGAGCAATTTGAATCATCATCTCTTGTGAATATCTGCATTTTGCCCATCCAATCTTTAACAAGAGGACTGTGAAGGTCCTGTGCTCAGCTAACTAACTTACCCTATCACCTTGGAAATGAGGTCAAGGTCATTGACCTATTCTGAATCTAACTTTCATAGAGGGCCATCCCCATGTGCAAGATCCAAGTCACAGTACAAATACTTCTCAGGTTATTATGCGACCAGCCAAATCCATGTTAGTGGCCCTGTGACCTTGAGAATGAGGTCAAGGTCACTAATGTACAGTCTCAATCTTTCCTAAATAGAGGACCACCGACAAGTTCAACATCAAGGTCCTACCTTTCACAGTTCTAAAGTTACAAAATGAAAAGTAAAATTCATGTAAGTGTCTGGGTCTCAGTGACCTTGGGAATGAGGTTAAGGTCACCCATGTACTGTTTAAGTCTGGCCTTTGCTCAGGAAAACCATCATGTTCAACATCAAGGTCCAAGTTCAAATAGCTTTCAACTTGTCAGGTGAACAGTAAAATTTGAGCAATGTCAAGGTCACTCGTCTACCGTGTAAGTCTGGACGTAATTAAGGACAACTAGCATGTGCAATATGAATGTCCTACCCTTTATAGTTCTCAAGTTACCCTATAAACAGTGAATTCCATGTACCTCGCCTTGTGATCTTGGAAATTAGGTCAAGTTCACTCACCTACTGCACATGTATCACCCTCATACCCAGAAGTGTCCCTATGCAATTTCAAAGCAATTGGCTGAGTATATACAAAGATAAAGACTTTTGAAGATTTGGCCAAAAAATGAACCAAAAAATCGTAAAAAAATCCAAAAATCATTGGACTGTGACCATTTGAGCAAACTTGGTAGATACCCACCCAAGGAATACCCCCACCAAGTTTGAAGTGAATCTAGCTGATGGTTTCGCAGAAGAAGACAAAAATTGTCAATTAGCATTGCAAACCCTAATGACTTTGCAATCCCCATTGACTTGCATGGTTATCAATAGGCATGTAAAATCAACAAGAAAAATTCCTAAAAAAAAAAAAAAATCACTGGCCCGTGAACATTTGAACATTCTTGGTAGAAACCCACCCGAGACACATCCCCACCAAGTTTGAAGTGAATCTGGTTAACGATTTTCAGATGAGGTTGAAAATGTAAACTACCATTGCAATTCCCATTGACTTACATAATAAACAACAGGAATATATATGCATTGACCAACAAGTACCCAAATTGAAAATTTCGTTAAAAATCAGGAATCCACAGCAATACCACATGGAGAACAACCTTGTGTGACCCTTCCGCAAGGAACATATCCAACAAGTGACACCACAATCTGAGAGATGGTTTTGGAGAAGAAGTCGAAATAAGCAAAAGCGCACAAAAATTTATTACAAAAAAAAAAACAAAAAAAAAACGGAAAAAAATCACAGCGCCACCTGCTGAACAACTTAAGGTCTGGGGGTCCCCAAAAATGTCCCTATTCAATTTCAAAGTAATTGGCAACGCGGTTTCGGAGAAGAATATTTTTTTTAAGATTTCCCCCAATGATGCACAAAAAATTCCAAAAATCACTGAACTGTGACCATTTGAACAAACCTGGTAGAAACCCACAAAGGGTACATTGCCACCAAGTTTGAAGTTAATCTTTGTTTTTGTTTTTGTTTTTTGGGGGGAGGGTGTTTGTTTTGTTTGTTGTTGTTTTTTGTGCTTATTTGGGGCGTTGGGTTTTTTTTGGGGGGGGGGGCGGCGTTGTTTGTTCATCTCTTGTACTTGTTTTTTCTTTGTTTCTGTTTGGTTTGTTATTATGGTTCATTATATACATCCCAAACCTTTGAAGTACATTTAAAATGGTACCTCTATCGCTAATAGTTTTGAAGATATAAAACATTTAAAATTTGAAACGGTGTCTATTCCAAACCGGAGGACTCATTTCACCACTAGATCAAGCATCATTCCAAATTTGGCACCTTTGGGGAACAATAGTGTCTAAGAAAAAGGGAGAACAAAATTTACACGTGAAAGAATGAATGAATGAATAGAGAGGGAAAGAAAAAAGGAAAGAAAGAAAGAAAGAAAGAATGATATTGAGGGAAAACATAAAGTCTGTGTTGGCACATAGACGTAATATGTTGATTTATGATAGTGTACCCTATTTCATACAAAGCTATATTTTGTGCTGCTATAAACATACCGGATTGTAGTATTATCATTCGTCTTTAATTGAAGCCCTATTTCAGTATATATTTTACGGGACCCATAAGCGGCTGTGTCAGCAAAGGGAAGACCAGCTGAGCACAGCCAGGCGGCCATAGCCCAATCTAGCGCCAGTGGTTCACCATATCGTATTTAGCATATGACATATATGAACAATTACAATGAGGTTATGAAAAAACAAAAACCATCGACTATTTGTAAAATGTGACCATTGAGAGCATGATGGGAAAGGCACAATTTTATTTCTGAAACAAAGAATGGCAGTACCAGAGTCCGTAAAGAGAAAATTAAGAACACACATACACACACACACACATATATATATATATATATATATATATATATATATATATATATATATATATATATATATATATATATGTATATGTGTGTGTGTGTCTGTGTGTCTGTGTGTCTGTGTGTACAATAAACCTTCCTTGTTGACCTCCGTAATCTGGACGCCGCCGTAATGTGAACACACCCAACTCCCAGATACTTTAAGCCATTTTCATTTAAGGGACACCTCCCTAATTAGGACACCTAGCTAATGTGTATTAAGGACACTCTTCATGGTCCCAAATGCAAAAATAACGTGCCTAATGCGGACATAATATACATGTATAAGGAATGTTGTTTTTGATTCACTCTCATGAGAAAGTGGAGCACGGCTACAGTCTATTGATTTGTTTGTCTGTAGCTGTTGATTATTTCATATTGCTGGATATACATGATACAACATTTCGGACTAGCAAATCATTATCATTATTTTTTTTTTTTTTTTTTCGTTTATGCATGTATAAGGAAAATTGTTTTTGAATCACTCTCATGAGAAAGTGGAGCACGGCTACAGTCTATTGATTTGTTTGTCTGCAGCTGTTGATTATTTCATATTGCTGGATATACATGATACAACATTTCGGGCTAGCAAATCATTATCATTATTAGTTGTTTTTTTTTTTTTTCGCTAGACCATCTTATTTCCTTAATCAAGCATCGATTGTCCATTAGTACAATTTTATAGATATCCTGCGTATTGTGGCATATATACCCATTTATTTCATTTGACAATCTTTAAACAATAAATTTCAATTATGTTCTCTACTGTATCATGTATATACCATTGCGTGTGACAGTTGGTGTGATGTTAATGCCTATTTGTTGGAAAATCGCTTCTCGTCTATATAATTTTGATTTAGCTGGTCAAAGGAGAAGAACAATATTCTGGCCTATTGATTAGTGTCTACAACGCTTGATTATTTCATATTTGTGGACATATGTGATACAACATTTGGGTTATCAAGTTTATTAGGTTTATTTTTTGCTTTTAATTAACCTGCAACGCTTAAGGTTCAATAATGTGTTTCACTTACTCATGCAAAAAAAATTAAATCGATCTGTATTACGTATATAAGAATAATTTGTCTACTGCGATTGATCAAGGTGGAACTATTATGTTTTTGCTAATTGCATTATGATTTTTGCTGTTACATTTGTCTGACTTTTGATAAACATTTCAGCTCTGACATGAAAGGTCAAGAGACACCTTTACCGTCATCATTGGTCAGTGCATTATGCAAGGCCTGATTGACTGTTTATGCATTTTTATTTTTACTTTTGTCTGTTTTCATCAGGCAGTAAGTGGCTTGTCTTTTTCAAAAGAGACTAGCACCAAAAGCGTCTGTTAGTCTTTATTTTTACTCATTATTTTTTTATTTTGCTTAGTCGCGCAGTCTTGTTTAAAGAGGAAAAGCAGAGATAATTTTTTTTTAACTTTTTTTGATTAATGATCACTGTAGGTGTTCATTTTACAAATTTTGAACATTTTTTCTCAAACAGGTATTTAGTTAGAGCTATGTTATATTTCTAGTGGGTGTTCTCCTGTATGATGTCACCTGGGCTACCCTCCACATAAAATACACAAACCTTCAGGGCACACCAAGCTGAGATCCACAACATTAGCGGGCATATTATGATGATTTTGTTCTCTGTTAATCACCCTCTTTGATCTTATCAGTGTGGTACATTAGTTGACGCCTGCATCGGCAATTGAATACGCAACCACAGGAGATGATAGCTTGTCTGTATTGATCTGTGCATTTTTCTTTCCTTATTTATCCTCATTAAATGAGAAAAATATCTCAGTTCAGTAAATTTGATTATATGTATACATGTTGCTTCATCCAGAGTAAAAGTGGAGTATGTGTACTTGGTCAGGTTTCCTTGTTTTTGTTAGAGTTTCACTCAGCTGCCATTGCATTAGCTTTAGTAGTTAGTCCAGGTGACATCAGAACCTCTCATTTACATATCTAAGAAAACTTGATATCTGCTTATCCAGTTATGAAAAAAAGTTTGTATTTTCTGCTATGGGTCCAGATTTATTATATAGAACAACTCAAAACAGTAAATTGTCACTGCAGTACCCCTTCAGGCCAAACAACGTGCCCGAACTTGATGCTAATATTTCAATTCCTAGCACAACTATACATATACCAAATCGTGACTGCGTAATATGCTCTCCCATGTCATCAGATGATTTTATCTTTTACACAACAGGAGAATTTATTAATGAAGCAAACAAAACACTGCAGCTCGTCCTAGATGAAGTCGCCCACTGGTATAAGTGTAATAGATTGCCAATTAATGCAAATAAGTCCTATTCCATGTTTATAAACGGAAAAAGAAATGGTAAGCATAATTTGGCGGCTTACTTAGATGGTCAAGTAGTTAACCAGGTTGATTGTGTTAAATATTTAGGTGTTCGATATATAGATGACGATTTAACATGGGAAAAACATATCAAGAAAATGCATTCTAAGGTCATGCCAAAGCTTGAGGGTAGTCGGACGTCTTAGCAAAATTTTACCCAAACAAACATTAGAACTAATTTTTAACTCCACAATTTTACCATGTATTGATTATGCTGATATTGTTTGGGGTACATGTACTGAGACAGTTCTAAAATGTGCACAGAGACTGCAGAATGCTGCGGCAAGAACTGTCACTGGTAAATATGATTATATAAACTACAGAGAAGAGGATATTGTGATATATTTAAACTAGCAAACTATCGAAGAAAGACGGAAATTCCACATGGCCACATTAATGTTTCAGTGCACACAGGGACAAGCGCAAAACAATTTGTGCCATCAACTAAAATTCCTTGACGAGATCAGTCACTACCGAACGCGCGTTGCCACTCACAGAAACCGTCTTGTATCCCACCCAAGAAAGCAATATTTAAACGTTCACTTGTGTATGATGGTGCTTGCATTTTGAATAGCCTTCCCGATTTTTAAAGCAATTGACAGGCAGTTCTCATTTGAATTCAAAGATGGCGCTGCAGTTCATGTGTACTCTGCTACACAGCAAAGGTCATTTTGGGTTTCTATTCATATGGGCAATATTGTTTACCATCATCAGACTTGATGGAGCTGTAATGCTTGTGATTATTAAATCATCAGTGTCTCACCCCCTAGAACAAACAAGAATCTTTAGAGATCCCAAAACCAGAAATTCCAAATATTACTTGAAACTGGTTCATATTATATTGGTAATATTGTTCATATTTTTGAAATGTTGTACTGTGATTACAATGTTCGACCTTATTCTGTATTTGTCAAATGATATTCTAAAAAATCCTGGCCCCCCAAAATAATGTTCTAAATATTGTTCATCAAATATAAATAGTTTCTTAGCCAGCAGCAGACTTGATGAATTCGAGTTGATTTGTTTGCATCAGAGTGTAGATATAATATGCCTAAGCAAGACGAAGCTCGGTCATTCAATAGCAAATACCGATATAGAAATTACTGCATTTCAACCGCCCTTTAGACGCGACCACAACCGTTTCTGTGGTGGCAGGGCGATATATTCGTCTAATTTATTAACTTCTGTACTGAGAACCAATTTTGTTGCGCCAACTGTCAAATTTTGGGTTGCTGAGACAAGCATTAATAAACACAAAATACTCTATAAACCACCTGGACAAACTCTAAATGAAAGCAGAACATTACTGGGCTCATTTTCTGACATCGTGACAAAAAATATCATTGACCTACCGAAAGCAGTTTTTTGTTACAGGGGATTCCTATATACCTGGTATAAACTGGATAGATGGAAGGAGCGCATCTGCTCCTCACTGGAGTTTTCTAAACACCATTAAGACACATAACCTGTTCTAGCTGGTACCAGAACCGACAAGGGCTCAGTCACTTCTGGACCTTGTTTTTGTGTTAAAATACTCTTTAGATAGTAAAATTTAAAACCGACCACCTTTATCCACATGTGACCATGAATGTATTCTGCAGTCGTCAAATTTTCTACTTGATAAAGAGAAGGCGTTCAAAATGTTATTTGGGACTATTCTAGGGTCGACCAGGGTAAAGTTAGGGACTTACTTTCGGCTGCACCGTGGTATGCTATGTTCTATGACGATGACGCGAATGATATTTGCAAAACATTTACCAAATTCCTATAAGTGATGCTGCAACTGACAGTGTTCCACAGAAGGAAGTCACTATAAGGCATGGCAATAAGTCATTTATGACTAACACTCTAAGACATCATATGCGTATGAGAGACCCGGCCTACGGAAGGGCAAAAAAATCAGGCGCATCTGATCACTGCGATTACTACGCCCGGCTAAGAAATGATGTTGTTGCCATGGTCAGAAAAGCCAAAATAGATTATTTTGCCAAAGTAGCTGATATACTGACAAATGAAACAACTGAAACAAAGTAATGGTGGCAGAATCTGAAAGGTGCGTGGCTGGAGTAACTGTGTGCCTATACCCTTCATCATTGACACAATGGTGCAGTTTTGCTAAGTCCCACTGATGAAGCAAAAACTTACTTAATAATTACTTTGCTTCCAAATACGTAACTGATGAATTGTCTGATCTGATGCTTAGAACTGACCAAAATCTTGCTAATATCATACTTACCGAGGGAGAGGTTTACGTTTTATCAAAGTTGAAAATATGCAAAACGGGTGGTCCGGACGGACTCCCCAATAAAGTGCTGCGTTTGTTTGCTCAATATATCTCCGTTCCTCTTACCAAACTCCTTAACTTGTCTGTGATAGTTTCTACTTTTCCCAGTTCCTGGAGAGAAGCCAATGTGGCTGCTTTATTTAAAAAAACTCCACATAGTACAAGTAATTATCGACCAATTTCCTAGTCTGTTTCTTGTCTAAAGAGTTTGAAATTTGTGTTTTAAAAAATATACACATATTTTATTTCGGACAGACTGATTGCAACTCCGACTTTAAAAATTGAATTTAACTGTGTATCCGAAAATTAATATGGTCTAAAAAATGTGTAAAGCAGTTGATAATGGTGAAGAGGTGCGAATGGTCTTTTAAGATATATCTAAAGCATTTGACCAAATTATAAGAATTTGGCTTTTGTGACCCATTTCTTTCTTGGCCTAAGTCACATCTTAGTAATCTTAAACAAAGAGCTGTGTTACAAGGTACATCATCTGACTGGACTGGGAAACAATTGAGTCGAGTGTGTTTCAAGGGAGCGTGCTTGTAAAAACACAAGCGTCTTTGGTAAAAAGGTTTTTTATGTGAAATGTTGGATATGTCTTGAAAAATAATCAAGATAAAATGGTCAAATTTGTGTTATTATGATCTCAATACATGTATCTACAAAAACGTATCAGTGATCTTTCATTTCATAAGTGCATCTGGTTTTTGTTTTACAATCGAGATACAAAAATGCAAACTAGCTGAGTTTGTCAAAATTGATAATTTAATGGACTCTTCATTTTTGACACACGCTTTAAAAAGAACTGTTCATTTCTTACAAAATCCCTGATAACTGTTCGTTTAATGAATTTTTACAGTAAATCAGTTTTTGTTTGTTCAAAATTAGATAATTAGTTTTAAAGAAATATCCACATGAACTGGATATTTTGGTTGAAATACCTGTTGTCTGTGATCAATATTCAAAGGTTAACACGGCCAATTGACTGCCATTTTAGCATTAAAAGTTGTGTATAAGTTTCTTCAGATTGTATTGGGACTAGAACCACCAGATTTGGACAATCGATAGACAATATATATATATAGTTATGACTTGAGTGGTTTATGGGCAGAATTGCAATCCTCAGACCGTCTTGTGGGCTGTTGTTCGGTTTATCGGCAGTTGAAAACTGCCCATAAACCATAACCATGTTTGCCTTCAATTCAATGCTCTACCTAGGGGGTTTCAGAAACATACAAATTAGCAAGTCTGCCCAGATATTACGGGAAGCTATAAATGCCCAGAAATTATGGTAAGCTATACTTGGTATATACTGCCCACGGTCCAGTTTGAAGATTATAATTGACCCGCAGACAATGGGCATGACCCACAAACCAGCTGTAGGACCTATTCCATTGTATATCACCATTATCATATTTTTTGTGGGCAGTGTATAATGGCCAATAAACCACCCAAGACATGTATATATATATATATATATATATATATATATATATATATATATATATATATATATATATATATATATATATATATATATATATATACGAAAATGTCCAAAAACCTGCCAAACGACGAAGATTTGTTTCATGTGCACGTTAGCTGGGTTAGCAGAGTAATACCTAGATTCAGTAAAGCACTTGCGAGCGTACGTGGTCAAGTTATACATTTTCTGCCTGGAGAGATGTACAGGATACAAGAACTTGTTCATGCAGAGGCAGGATGACAAAGTATCTTTTCAGTTTTGGGGGCAATTGATAGCACGCATGTACCTATAAGGCTATATAGTCACCTGAGGGCAAAGCGAGATGAACTTAACCGTAATCGACAGAATTTTTTCTCGATAAATGCCAGACCATATGCGATGTTGCTTTCATATTAGATACGAATTCTTTTGCTGCAAAAAAGAACGAGAGAACAAGAATGAAAGAGACATGGAAAGATGGAAAAAGACAGAAAAGAAGGAGAGAGAAAGGAGAGACGAGAATACGATAAAGTGATTATCTTAGGTTATCAATAATAATGTCCATATGTATCCCCTTCTTTTTTAAAAGGCGGGTTAATTCAATGGCAAGATGAGTCTTTCAGGTGCAAGTGACTGCACGTCCATCTGTTTTACATCCATTTTCCCTCCAAGAGCGTCTTTTATTTTATTTGTATGTGGTGTAGTGCGTGACCCCCCCCCCCCCAAGTCTCAGAGTGCTTGAACTTTGACATAAGGTAAAGTGACCAATCAGATCATTTGGTCAAGTAAAAGATCGACAGAAATGCACGACCAAATGGCCGTGAAAGGATTCGCGTGGTATGTGCATTGAAAAAAGCTATTTAATCTCATTTTGCGCTGACAAACGTAGGATTTTATTCCAACCCGGAGTAACGTCCTCATGATACGAGGAGGAACCATCTAATCGTTTTGCTTGAAAGTTGTCGAAATGAAAGTTTTGGGAATATTTGCGAGAGTGATGTCAGCAGGTTTGGACTAGTGTTTCATATCTTTGTCTTTACTAGAATACAATGAATGGGGGTTTACGCTACAGTGTGCTCATGCAGTTACCCATGCATACATACATACATACATACATACATACATACATACATACATACATACATGCATGCATACATACATACAAGCTTTGTTAATACTCAGTTTTTACAACGAATAAACATTAGCTTCCCACTTACTTTGACCGACTGTGTATAAATAATTAGATAAAAGTGAAAGCAACCTCTCACAATGATGAAAAGATAAAGACGCGGTCTGCTTCAAGCGTCTGTGATACCAACTGTTGGCTCGGGCACTTCAGCCTTCCTCCCCCCCCCCCTCACCCCAAGGAGAAGGATCGCTCTGCACCCTACCGCCGCTTCTTATGCTTAGCGCAAGTCATATATGAGTAAATTTTATATCTGTTACGCTGTTTGTATTCTGTCAGAGAGCGGCTTTGAGTCATTTATGGACCGCCAAAAGTCTGTAAGTAAATGGTAGATTCATTGCAAATTTATTATACTGACATTTTGTTTTTCTTGGGTCTTCTGAACGAAACTTGTTTCTCTAGACTTTGGCGAGAATACATGCTGCCTTCAAGTTGTACACGTCACATGCATGCCTGCAAGGCCAGAAATATTTCAATTTATATGAACTATTGATGTATTGCATTATATCATGCATTCTAAACGTAAGAGAAAGATATGATGACTTCACAATTGAAATATATTTAAAATGTAATATTCCTAGTTAATATTAAATTGAGAATGAGAATTTTTCATGTATTCTAAGTAATGAAGTATCGTTATTTCAGTAAATCAACAACTTGTCATTGACTGTATGGCGAGAGATATCATTACAGTGGTCTTAAAATGTACACCTCGAGTCGTTTGGTTTGTCGTGAGACACGTGGGTCTCACATGGTATCTATATCCAAGGAGGCTAGATAGATCTAGCCCCCTTGCTATATCAAACCAGGTGCTCATTTCAGTACTAGATGAATCGTTATGCCAAGTTTGGCACTTTTCGGAACAATACTTTCCTAAAAAACCTGGGGGCAAAATTCACACGTAAATGAATGAATGAATGAATGAATGAATGAATGAATGAATGAATGAATGAATGAATGAATGAATGAATGAATGAATGAATGAATGAAATTTGATTTGCTTCTCAGCAAATCAGTCTGTGTGCCCAGGAAAATTTTACAGATTGCCTATCCAGTATTTATTTAACTCGTGCAACAATAATTTTTATGGAACTGTTCAAAAGGCGCATTTAAATTGAGCTGTGTCAGAAACCTATAAATTGAAGTTAGAATGGTTCCTCTATCTATAAAAGTTTTGAGGGTATTCAAGATTTTACTTTTGTGTATTTGCATAAATCAAACTGCTACAACTTATAATTCATGTCTCCTTGGATACAGCTATCTCACTAACCTATGAATTAAAGTTAGAATGGCATCTCTATCTGTAACCATTTTTGAAGTTGAATATTGAAGATTTAAATTTTGTGAATTTACCTAATAAGCATAAATTTCTATGCTTCAATTGATGCAGCTGTGACAACAACCAACCAACCAATCAATTGAAGTCGGAATGACACCTCTATCTTGTGCAGTTGTTCAAAGATTCAAATCTTGTGTATTCTCCTAGTTTGCAAAAATGAAAATTCTACAAATTTTTGTTGGGGTTAATTGGATATGCCTAGATACTTGTGAATATTACCAAAGTGTGAATGGTACCTCTCGCTTTAATAGTTTTGAAAATGTTCAACATTTATTCAACTTTCCAACTGCCCCTAATTAACAAATTATAATTCTACCATATTTGTCTGTGCCTCATCGGATACGCCTACAGCACAAATGTATGAATTAAAAGTTGGAATGGTACCTCAGTCTATAACAGTTTTGAATATATTCAACATTTAAAATTTCAAGTGGCCTTCATTTACATAATTCTCAACGTGGTGACTAATAAAAAAAGTGCTTCATTTTACTCTTTGGTCAATCACCATGCCAAGTCTGATACTTTTCGAAAAAAAGAAACAAAGAAAGAATAAAGTGTTTGAAGGAAAAGAAAAAGTATGTTTGCACACAGACCTAATTTTGCTCAGTGCTAACATGAGTGAATGTTAACATTTTATTTTTGGCACAGAAAAGGAACCATTTATGCCTGACTTAAACCCTCAGTTTAATACTGCAGGCATGTCTCGCTGTCATTGTAGCTTGTGGGCTTCTTCAAACAAATTTCGGACTCAATGGCCCTCCCAAAGGAACAGATAATTGCAGCAGGTACCTGTATATGTACAGCCACATGCAAACCCAAATCAAAGTGGACGGGCACAAAAAGCCAGACTTCTTGCACTTTTTGAGTGAAAGCATTCAATTAATTTTACCTCAAAACATTTATTTCTTGTATCCAACTTGCAACATCGTGAGAAGACCGGGTCCAACTGAGCAAACATGGCCGCTGTTTACTAATTTGCTGATGTATTTAAATGATTACAGGTGATATATCATGGATTGGTAATTATTGGCCAAACGGCTGCAAAATCTCTGAACAAGTTGTGGTATGGGAGAGGGGACACAAAGGGAAGATCGGCTGGTGTAGGAAAATTCTCACACGTGACACTGCTACACTACTCTTCAATGCAATAATATTACCTCTGTTTCATTACGCAGACATAGTCTGGAGAACGTGCAGCAAGGCAAACTTAACCAGACTAGATAGATAGGAGAGGAGCCAGAATTATACTGGAGTGTAATATCAGAGACAGAAGCTCTAGATTTGCTTAATTCACTGGGTGGGCTGCCTCTATCCGCCAGATCAGACTTTCATACAATCACAATGGTCTACAAATGTACACGCGATTTAGCCCCTGATTACCTATCTCGCCTTTTTTCTTCTTCTTCCGAAATTCATTCCTATGCAACCAGACAGGCAAACAATTTACCCATGAACTGAGTAAGAGCATCGTCCCTACAAATATTCTTTACAAGCTTGGGCGCGCCCCGTTACAATAAACTTCCCCTCATAGTTACAATGTATAATATTTGACTTCTTTCAAATCTAAATATTTGGCAAACCTGAAATCATACCAGTCAAACAGAAACTTTCATTACATTTTGATAGATCACAGTGACTGTAATGTATAATATATATCCATACATAAGTCATAATTGCCATATTGTTAATCTTGTTTTATTGCATACTTTTACTACAAAAAATTTATGTAATCAATCCGCCTTTTCAATATCAATACTGTAGCTTGGGAGTCTTTGACAATGCAATAGCGAGTTTTCCCTGAGATACTGCAGACTTATATATATATATATATATATATATATGTATATAGTCATTTTTGTTGCGTCAAATATGATATTTCCCTTTAGCATTATCTTGTATATGTTCTGTCGTTTTGTAGTGCGTTGATAACTCTGCCATCTCGTGGTAGATACTTGCACTTGTTTGGTGCAGACCACTGTTCAATTTTCCTTGCTGTCGAGCGTCACTGTCCGTACCTGTCCTTTGTTAATTGACTACAGAAAGGTGTATGATCCCCTTCTGGGGTATTATAAAAAGGCAAACTTGTCCGATCGGGGGGAGATCGCATTGAGACTGCAGGCGGGTGCTTACGTCTTCTCAAATAATGTTGTCGGGGCTTTCACGCAGTTCTCTCCCGATGTATACCATAGGCTACTATGAGTGATCCTTTTAAGTGTCCATACTTTGCTCAATGCGTAAGTTTTGTTGCAATTCATCAATTTTGGAATTTCACTTGATAATTTCCATTTGAAGTGAAATATTTATACATTTGCAATATTTTTTTTCTAACTTGCCGATATGAGTGTTCATGGGAGGTTTCATTTCTGCCAGCCGCTGCTATGTGTTAACATGTAGGAAATCCGCCGTCAACTTTCCATGTAAGATATCAATTTATTTCTATATGCCGTTCATATATTACGGTGTGTTTTGCATTGCGCTTATGAAGTTGTATTGCCGCGTTTAGAGATATATACATGTGTTAGCTTGCGCGTATTTTGATTCACTTGCACCAAATATAATTTGAAATTCTTGGTAGTACGTGTTAAACGATTTTTCCTATGTATTCAGTTATCAAATTTGGATAGCACGTCTTATCGCATACAGGTGTACATACATATATGTTTCAAGTACAAAACTTGGGTAATGAATTAATATTTACCTTTCTCACGTGATTTCAATTTGTATGGTGAGTTTGTGTGGGCAGAAGATACTGATATTCATTGTTATATATTGTGTAATGGTCGATATCGCGAAATAATTCAAGATTTTTGACATGGAATATTAATATATACATTAATGCGTCGCGGTATAACGCAGTGTATTCTGAAGTAAAGGTTTCACGGCGAAGAAAGTATACACGTTTAAATTACGTGACTCAAGTAAATGTATAAATGGCATGAAATATAGTGGTATGCGTGAATAAGGTGATTTTCGCTAAGCACTTTCCACACTCATGTGATATATTGCATCGCCGGATATACCATCTCCCCGTACTTTTGCATCTTCATATTTGGACGTATCTCACAGAATAATGATAGGACATTCAACTAATTATTTTACATAACGCTGTCACAAAAGGTCTGTTATTTTTTTTCATATCATTTACAGGTGTCTGTACATTATGCATGTCACGCGGTTTGTATTGATTCTGAGCTTAGTTTGGGTGGTATTTTTTTGCAGTTCCCATGAGCTACGAAGAGTGTAAAAAGAACAGGAAGTCGACAAAAGGTAAAGTAACGAAACTATGTAATCATTTGAGTCAACTCGTTGCTGAAGATTATGGTTTGAGTTCTGTGCCTGACTTGGTTCCCCAGCTGAAAAGTGCATTCAGTGAATTCACGTGATCACATGAGAATGTTGTTGCCAAAGAAACTGACGAAAGTATAGATCATGACAAATATTTTGATGATGTGCAGGCAAATTATGTGTAGGCTTTATGTAAAGCTAAGTCGGTGAAACACAGAGTTGCTAGTACGATTCAACATGTAGCTTCTGGCCACAACGGTGGTGACATGTTTGGCCTTTTTAGTCTGCCAAAAGTTGAACTTAAGTTTTTTTCTGGAGATCCGTTTAAATACCAGACTTCCATCAAATCTTTTGAAGTAAACGTTGAAAAGTGGTGCAAAGATCCCGACGCTAAATTAGTGCGTTCGCTTCAGTATACTTCTGGTGATGCTCATGATGCAATTCGGGCGAGTCTATTTACCGGGGATGAGTCAGGGTTTCCACACGCCTTTGATACACTCAGAGTTATATGGTTCAAGGCATGGAGTCACGGAAGATGTTATTAGGACGCTACGTAAATCAAAGCCCGTTAAATAGGCCCATGATATGCGTGCTCTTAGTCATGAACTTCGTAACTCATTTCATCTCTTACAAAGTGTTGATAGTCTAGCTGAAGCCAACTCATAGGTCATAATATTTGACATATTTTCACGGCTCCCCAATTTCGTTCAAAATAGATGCAACAACAAAGAGTTCAAATCCAAACGAGACACGGTCTCTTACCTGAGGTTTATGGATTTGGTTAAATTTGTTGAACAAATGGCTGATGAATTTAATGAGCCATTGACAGGTAACTGGACACATGCCGAACGACAGCACCAGAGAAAACAAGTAATATCCCGTGCAATTAAATTTGATAAGAATCCATCTGGCAAAAAGCCGTCTTGCGGAACACGTAATTGTGGCTCCCTTTCGCCTGCAGATGGCGCGAATGGCGACATCGCTTCTGGTCTTACTGCGAGTAAACCTACTGAGTCTCCACGTGTTCATTTTCCCTGTTAAGTGTTATCAAAAACACTCCATAATGCGGTGTCCTGATTTCAAAGCATTAAAGGTCCCAGAACGCATTGTATTTGTTGATTCACACAGATTACGTAGAAACTGCTTACGGGACAATCATACGGTGGATATATGCACCAGTAAAAATCGATGTTTTGTGTGTCAGATGAAACATTCAGCATTTCTGCATTCAGATCAAATTTCGTCAACTTGTGCTGTTAATTCAGTTCACTACTGTTCCATGCCAATTGTAAAGGTCAAGTTCATATAGGCTGGTGAGCCTGTTGGCCAATTGTTTTTCTGAAATAAAATATGTTTAAACCAAAGGTCCAAGTCAATGACAGTACATGGGTTAATGCAGCGCTTGATACACCCCTTTCTTTAAAAATTATCAACCCAGTGTGTAAAAACTTCTTCCGAATAACAAATATGTTACCCGACAGCTTATTGTACGACTGTTATTTGTGTAATCTATACTTTCCTCCTAATCTATCTTCTCAATGGGTCAGTGCTACCAAAAATACATTTCTAGGTTTAAATCTTGAAGAAATTTGGCATAATCAAGGAAACAGTTCAGGCATATACCCTTCAAAACTATTCAAATCAGCAATCAAAATAAATTCTGTACTCAATGGGGGCAAGATTTAAATTCTCAAGGTGATCAAGATAAAAAATTGTGAACGTATACTCTTTTTAAAACGAATTTCAATTTAGAATTATACCTTCACCAGATAAAAGATTTCGATATACGCAAATATATTACCCGCCTTCGCATAAGTGCACATAATTTAAGTATTGAAACTGGACGCCACAAAAAGACCAAACAAAATTCCTGTTGATCTCAAAGTTTGTGATATTTGCAAAGAAATCGAAAATGAAAACACTGTGTCTTAAAATGTTCTAAATTTACAACTCCCAGAAACAAATTTTTGAGCGAAATAAAACAGATTTTTAACTTAGATAGCTTTGACGATGAACACTTATGTATATTCGTAATGAGTTTAAATGATAAAGAATTGATTTCAAAATTTGCTTTTTACCTATAAGAATGTACAGACATCAACGGACCTCTATAATATCAAATTACCTTTATCTATTTTTTTTCTACTCGCTTAATTGCTTCATAATATATAATTGTTTGTTGCATTTGTCTATATGTGATGTGTATCCCATTGTATTTCTTTTTCAATGTTGTTATTGGTCTTGTTGTTGTTTGTATGTATGTATGTATGTGACAGATTACCCTTGTAAATATTGGTGTCGTCAATAAAGTACAAAGTTCAACTTCATCCACTTTCGAGCAGTAGTTTTTGCAGTTAAAGTTTAGTTGATCAACTTGGTTTAAAAGGCACTGTATGTCGGTATGCATTGAAGACCATGAATGGGGCATGTTCGGTATCCTCCAGGCAGGTCACAATGAAGCTTTCCTCGGGAAATGAGTCCATGATTGTTTCGGGGGTAAAGGTTGTTGACGAAAATCCTGTCTCTTCTGCTTCCATTAATCAAAAAGATTATCCACTCTTGACTGGTCTTGATTCATCGGCAAATATTAATTGCCAAGTGGTTCATATCTTACTCGGGCAGGATTTCAGTTACGCGTTAGTTCCACTTGGAGTCAGACGAGGCACTCCTGGTCAGGTGTATGCGGTGCGTTACAAGTTTGCTTGCGTTCAAGTGGACGAGTTGACAGCACTCATGGCAGCAACTTGGTTGTTTGCAATTATATAACAGCTGCTCCAGTTACGTCGGAGATTCACGATTCCGTGCCTTTCGATGACACTGGTCGATTTTGGGATACAGAAAGGGAAGTATCGATAAAACAGGCATGTCAGTTGTCAAGAAAGTCCTTGACCTTTGGGATGATTATTGTCGTAAGATCAATGGCCATTACGAGCTTCCAATACCATGGAAGAATCCTGAAGAGGATATCCCACACAATCGCACCCTTGCTAAAAAAGAAAAAATCGTTTAGATAATTTAGTTAAACGTTTAGATCGAGAGGGTCTGTACTCTAGGTACGATGCGGAAATAACTAAATTACTAGATTGTAATTACGCTGAACCTGTGCCGATGGGAGCCATGCTTAACGCCACTCGTGTATTCACACTCCCACATCATTGTGTACACAATGTTAATAAACCAGACAAATTACGCGTGGTGTTTGACTGCGCCACGCGTTATGGTGGCCGTTCTCTTAATGAACGTTGCTTGCAGGGTTCAAATCTAATTTACAAATTTATTCATGTACTTTTTCGTTTCCGTCTTCATGGGTACGCTGTCCAAAGTGATGTCTGTTCTGTGTTCAACCAGATTTATATTTCGTTGTATGATCGTGACGCGCTCCGATTTTTGTGGTACAAAAAAAGGAGAACTTGTACACTTGCGCATGGCGACGCATCTTCTAGGAGGGATTTGGTGCTTATTTATTTATTTATTTATTTATTTATTTATTTATTTATTTATTTATTTATTTATTTATTTATTCATCTATCTATACAGGGTGACCTGTTCAGCAGAGCTGTTCCTCCACGGGGCCCTGTACCATATACAACTATATACATCGAAATAAATATAAAAGTAGAAGTAAAAACAAACATTGAAAAGTACAAAGTAGCATTTGAGCATCAGTAAAATACAAATAAATAAAATTGACAAAGAGGCATTAAACATCACTCGTTAAAACAGTGTTTCTGGCATTTCAACTTACAATCGTAAACACTTGGACACTGTTTTAAGAAAATAGGCAAAAATATTCCACATCGTAGCACCATCGTACAGCAAACTTTGCTTTAACAGCTCTTTGTATGGGCGTGGGAGCATAACTTTTAAAGAATTGGATTGTCTTGTTTCTTTGCAATTTATATCATGTAAAAAGTAAAATTGATCACATAAATACATTTATACTTAAGCGTCGCCGAAAGGAATCTTAGTCTTTGTTCTAAATTTTGCCACTTTAAACTTTTTACTAAGTCTCCACCTCGAATATTAATATAGTCGAAATTACATGTTATGATCCGAGCCGCTGCATTTTGTAACCTTTGAGCCGTTTTAGTTCTAACCTTACTAGCACCCTAAACAGTATCTGGATATTCTATCGAAGGTAAGATAGTTGTTTTGAATATAGTTGCTAAAGCATATTTCGGTAGTATTTTGCTTAGACGTCGAAGAACAATTAATTTGGCCATTGTTTTCCCATGTAATTTATCCAGATGTGTCTTCCATGAACAATTTTCTTCCAAATCAAATCCTAATATATCAAGTGCACTTTTTGTAGAGGACTTCAGATCAGAAGAAATATTATTTATATTTACCATATTTAACTGAAACCTGTATATGATGTCTGGTCCATTCCCTAAACATTTGTTTTAATCACACTTCCTTATTTGACTGACAACTTCGAGGTCAATATTTGAAAAAATATTTGTTTAAGTCCTCAGCATTTAGATCTAAAAGTATGTTATTTACCCTTTTTTAAAAATCTAAATATACCTCTCGGATGACTTTCCAAAAACGTTTTGGATTTTTGCTCTCTTGAGAAAGACTATTTTCAAAACATTTTTTCTTCTCAACTTTAATGAGATTCGTAATGTGTGTAAGGTCCAGTGCATATGCACTATGGGGGACTGTTTTGGACAATCTTAATGTTGACCCATTAGTAAAAGAAGCCATCCTGGATTGTATGTATGTATGTAGACGACTTAATTAAGTCTGTCGATTGCAAACAAGATGTCGACAAGATTGTCATAGGTGTCCCAGCCACTTTGAACACTGGTGGTTTTCAGCTCAATAAATTTGCAATAAATGACAAAGATTTATTTGCCGAAATCCCAGTTGAACACCGTGCCAAAGAGGTGCATGAATTATCATCTGGGTCAATAGGTAGGGCACTTGGGGGGAAAAGTGGAACATAATGGAGCATGTGTTTTCATTTTCCATCAAAGATACACCTGTCGATCATATCAATCGACGCACTATGCTCAGCTTCATAGCATCAATTTTTGACCCATTAAGTTTCATTACGCCCCGGACTTTACAAGGTAAACTGCTACTTCAAAATGTGACACGTTTGAAATGTGACTGGAGTGATCTTGTTTCTCAGGATATATAAGTCGTGTGGAATTCTTGGATCAAGTCCCTAGAAGCAGGCCACCGGCTTAGATTCCTACGTTGTGTAAAGCCTATTGCTTTTGACAATGGGTATTACGAATATCACATATTCTGTGATGCCAGTCAAGTTTGTTACGGTGCGTGTATTTACATCAAGTGCATCAATACAACAGATGAAGTGCTGTGCCGTCTTGCCATGAGCAAAAGTCACGTTGTCCCAATTAATGGGTATTTAGTGACCAATCCTAGATTGGAACTCCAAGGTGCAAAATGCGGCGCCATGCTCTACAACTCTGTACGTAATGAGTGTGGTCTTGACATGGTACCAGCTTTCTTCTGGACTGATTCCAACATTGTTCTTGGTCATATCAAAAATGAAACACGCAGGTTCCGGACGTTTGTTGACAACAGAATTTCTGTTATGTTTACATACCACAGTTGTGATTGGCTGGTTGCGCATTCCAACAGAGATAGGCCGTAATTGTGAAAATACCGTGTTTTCAGCATGCTGTAGCTTCTGTTTAAATAAAGTTTGCAATATCAGGTTTGCTGCATCACCGAGTTGCTTCATTGCTGATCATATAGGTGCACTGTCTTCCAGGCCAGGTGGGAACTTTATGGTGGGGAAGGACAATGATATGACCTCGGCCAGAGCACAGTTCATACACCTGTATAAAGCTGACATCCAGGTGTTGTTTCGTATTTCAATTATCACGAAATAATGAGCTGGGAATTGTATGACAGAAATTTGTACGTGTTTTTCTGACATTTTTATATATTAAATGCCGTTGACAAAATTTTAAAATACCAAAATACTGATTTTTTAGACTGGAAAATGCTAATATGAAAAATAGAAGGATTTATAACTGTAGTCTGTGACCTTATCCGTGCCATCACGGACCCCAGATCGTGGGTATATATTGGATCACGTGACAATGTGCTAACACGACCACGTGCAATGTCTAGTCAGAATGTTGATCTATGGCACAGTGGTACAGCTTGGCTGAGTCAACGCTCACCTTTTCGATCCGCTTCAGACAGAATGTTCAGTATTCCAGAGAATGATACTGAAGTGACAGATATGTACTCTTGCGCTCTTGAAACAAATAAATCCTGGATTCATCGCATTTGTGAATATCATTTATCATATACAAAAATGGTCAGGAACATTGCGTGGATACGCAAATTCCTTCTACTCATGGACATACAACACAACAAAATAAGATCAATTTAAATGCACTTTATTTGGCCGCCATACGTGTGAAGACAGAAATAAAACCAAACAAAATAAAGAAAATTAAAAGAAAGAAAAAAGAAAGAAAAAAAAACCAAAACAACAAACAAACTGTCAAGCACACCCCGTGAGATTCAGTAATTTAAATATTAAAAATTGGGAGGGTGGGTGGGAAAAGAAAAACTACAGAAGTCTAAGAGACGATCAGCACGTCTTGACTCCAGAGTGAAAAGACAAAGAATGTTTAAATTTCGCGGGAAGTAGACAAGAACAAAGAAAAGTCACGGGAGTGCAGAGACAGTCATGTGACCAACAGGTCCTGTCAAAAGTATAGTCCAATCACCGTAGAATCAATTAGCATTTTTTAAAAATAAAAAATTCCAATTCCTTCTACTCATGGACATACAACACAACAAAATAAGATCAATTTAAATGCACTTTATTTGGCCGCCATACGTGTGAAGACAGAAATAAAACCAAACAAAATAAAAAAAATTAAAAAGAAAGAAAAAAGAAAGAAAACAACAAAACAACAAACAAACTGTCAAGCACACCCCGCCAAAAACATAAGGCGGCCAAAAACAAAACTCCAGAATAAACAAAAATATGATAATAACCAAATTTCATACATATGACTATTCAATCCATATTACATCACCATATTCCAGATTACTAAACATATGATCCTGCGGTACAAAAAAGGATCACCGAATCTATATATTATAAACATTTAACAAATACATCATGTTCAATATGATACAAGTTATGAATTGACAGCTAACATATGTAGTATAAGTGACATTGTCAATGACGTATTATATATTTATGTCCTCAGAAAAAGAAAAACAACAGAATAAAGCAACATTCATCTCCTGAAATTGGTTATATAAATAACACAACTTCACCATGTGGTAATGCAAGTCAATGTCGAATAAACATAAGATTTAGTAAGCATTGAACAACTATCTTTCATTGAGAATACCTTATGCCATCCACAAGAATCTTGAAATGTCATCAAATACTTGAACTGCTTGAAAATACAAACAAGACAGGATTACATTATATAAATGACAGACCAACGTAATAATTATAAGCATGTAAATATTCAACATTCCATGATAATCATACAAATATTCGACATTACATGATAGTGAGCATAACCATGTGAATACCCAGTATAACCGGTAAAAATACATCATTTTGATACTTGAAATGTAAATATCATTCAAGACTGGACTACATAAATGGTATCTCACATAAATACCGTGAATTATAGAAATTCATCTCTGATAATCTTGTCTCTCATTCTAATACCCACTTGAAACTTTGAATCTAATGAGAAATCTAAATACTGCAAGTAGGCATCTGATCTCCAATCACCAACTAATTTAATCAATTCACCAGAAACACCAGCCCTGAAGGCGTCAGTTGCCCCACCCCTCCTAAAGCTATGACCAGTGAATGATTTACCATCATAACCAACTTTGGTTAACAATTCTCGCAATACACGAATAAATTTATGAGAAGTAACACAAAGTCGAGAACCATAAGTAAACGCTGGCATTTTGCCACCTGCAGGCACTAAACTTAATAGTTCCGCATATGCTGTGACAGGGCATAAAACAGAATTCGGTATCCTAACTAATGGAATCTGAAGAAATCTATGCCCAAACTGATTGGTTTTTGACCAGGTAATATTGACCAAAAATCCTGCATCACACGACAGGATATCACCTCTAGACAACTGCTTCTTGAAGTCAAATTTAGTCCAACTTGAGGGAACCAAGTTAGACTTTCTCAACATTAAGAAAAAGGCAAATAGAAAGGCTGACCAACAGGCAACATGAAGAGGATTTTGCATATTTACAAATCTGTGAATTCGTATCAAAATATCCGGAGATATAGCCACCCCCTGCTGTGGACAATGCGGATGTAACCGATCTAAACCTCTCAATAATAACTTCAATTCAAAAGAATCAGAAAATGGGAAATCATATCCAGCAAAATAATGCAACAATTTCACCCCATGTAAATAATTTCGAACTGAAGTCATAGATTGAAAAGATCTGCTTAGAAACTGTGAATATAAACATACAGTATCTAATGAAGCAGGCAAAAAAGACAAATTGAAATATAGACAAAATGTAAGGAAGGACCTCCAATGTGTACCTAAGTTTTGCCAGGTGCCGGCCGCAAATGCAGCCCTCTGAGTGCCTCTATACTGTTACCTCAGAATATCACATTCAGCTCCTGTAATAAATAAAATACCAATATATCAAGTGAAAAATAAGTTCAGTCACAAAAAACATTATATATGAATGTCCGGTAAATTGTCCAAAGTGATGTGTAATCACTTTACCAATCTGCTACAAATTGAAATAAATCTTCTGTAACTGGTGATTCAACAAAATCCTTGTCAACACTATTTTGAAAATCTCGAATGTATTTGACATCTAAATGCCATCTGCTTAAATTATCAGAGAGTCTATTCTGTGTTCCTTCTATATGCAAACATGAAATTTCTAACTCGTAACTTGCACACAGAAAAGCAACTTCTCTCAAACAGGCATTCAAGAAAGGATTTCTTGATCTGCCTGAATTGATCACAGCCACTGATGCCGCGTTGTCACAATAAACTTGACATCTAAAGCCTTTAAGTAAATGACCCCACAATTTAATGGCGACAACAATAGTGAGCAGTTCCAACCCATTAATGTCAGAACACATCGCCCCAACACTAGGGGGAAACTCTGAGTGAAAATACATGTGATGAGTGTGAAGCAATCCTCCACACCCAGTCAAACACGAATCGGTGGACAACACGGCATCAGGCTGTGACCAATGCAGACAAGGAATAATAGATGTACCATTATACCTATCCATAAATTGCCTCCACCAAAAAACGTCTTTGATGAAAATTTTTGGTAATGGAGCTAATTGTCTGTGTGGCAACTTATGAATTGAACGTAAATGCAGAAGCATTCTGGAAATAAACACTCGACCCTGGCGAACACATTTTGCCGCAAACTGGAGCTTGCCAATAATTTGCTGAACTTCTTGCTTTGAAGCCATCACTTTCTCAGACCGCCAAATTAATATGTCTTTAATCTCAGCCATTTTTTCGGATGGAATAGACATGGTCATATTGACAGAATCAAAATGTATACCTAAAAAGTCCATATATGTAGTAGGTGGAACTGCCTTTTGTACCGACTCATCCACACCTAAATCAAATAATAATTGGCCAAGAGAAGTGAAGGCTTGCATAGCTCTGCCAGGCTTGTCTGCCCCTCCAAAATCATCCATATAATTAACTATAAGGTAACCCGCCGAGTATAGAGGAAGGCTATCGCATTAGTTACTCTTTGGCAGCCGTATGCGGCAGAACGCAGGCCGAACGGAAAAACAATGTCACTGAAAAATTTGTTTTTCCATGAATACCCCAAAAAACCTATATCACCTGGACACACAGGCCATTGCCGGTAAGCTCTGCTCAGATCTCGCTTGAACATCAAACACCCAGGCCCCAAGGAAGCTACTATATTTGAAAACTCGTCTAAGAATGGATAAGTTAACTGTAAAAATTCGCCTGAATAAAAATTTTTATTTATGCCGTCATTCACAGCACTTCCAATGGGCAAAGACAGGTCAATGATGACACGTCTATCATCCAAACCTCCACCCTTTTTAGGTGCAGTATTTATAGGTGACACATATAAATTGGTAAGTAAAGGGTTTTTATCAAATGGACCAATACAGCTCCCAAGCTCAATTTCTTTCTTCATGAAATTGTCAACATGTGTTGGAAATAGATGAGCTTTGTGATGATTGCGAATATTTCTCTTTGGCAAAAAATCAGCGTGATAACCAATCGGAAATCCATACTGTAAAAATTCACTAATCTCTTGATCATGGTAGCTTTCACGAGCCAAAGATTCTCTCCAAACAGAAATATTTAATTTGGAAGTTACTGGCAATCTACAACCACAAAAATTATGTGTACCTGATGTAACCACAGATCTGTGCAAATGTAAATACTCCCCAGACAATGAATTCCCCTCTGGCCATTCGACCACAGTTTCCACAACACTGTTAGGCACGTGAGCGTGACCACAATCATCAAGAGTGTAAGAATAATCTTGACTAATAATACTATAAATCGGCGCTAAAGAAAGTTTAAATGTAGAGTTAATACATCCAACTTCCGACACATCTGTGTTGCCACTAATGTTACACTCCCGATGACTGAAATCAAACCCAGTAATCGAAGACAAATCAGCGTGTGATTTGAGTGCAGTAAACTGTGCCCGACATGACTGCTGCTCAGGACTAACTAATGCATTATCTGGACTATAGGTACTGTGAAAACTACAGAATTCAGATTCAGTAACACAATAATCATTGTCGCTCAAAGACAAATCATCTAAAGTATTGAGGACAATACTAACATGAGACAAATCTGCTGAGACAGTACACGTATCTACCTTACTCTTAGACTTAGTGTTATCAGGTACATCCATTCCAGGGTATGATACACTGTTGCCACCACATGAATGAAAATCACCTTGATTACCAATGGATAGTCATTTATCATTTTTATGCAGAGTTTTTGCATCCTCAACTGATTTACCATGCCACTTGCAATTTTCAGAAGACTCTGGATGTTCCCTCTTAACCTTTTCAACTAACCAACAGGTTGCACAAATGTGTGAGACAGAATACTTTTTACCTCTGATATTGCAAGTGTGAGGTGCTAATTTTGTGCATTTACCCGACTGAAAGGCATTGCAAAACATGACGCTATTCGTAGAATTATTCCTGATCCAAGAAGCAGCACCAGAAAATTTACTACCAGGTTTACCCTTGAGAGAACGAGTGTTCCATACCCTGGACTCGATGTCCCAGAATGAATCTCCCCATTCTCGGTTCCCCCTTGCTATCTCAATAATAATAGCAGCATTCATGTCAAGCACAGTTTCACAGTCAAGCTGAGACGCGTTGTACATCAAAGTAATCAAATGTCTAATTTTGTTCTTGACAAGTGACAACTCTTTCCTACGTGTATTCAACAAAACAGACTCGAGAAAGCCAGCAACAAATAATGGCATAGTGAGGTCTTCATACGACAAGTCTTTGCTGGCATGTTGCAAAGACAACATAGATTGTGGCCACCTCTCTCTCCTTTTAACAGTCTCAGCGGCTTTCTGTTTACGACCAGATTTTAATTTTCGACCATGTTGTCTCCTGCCATGCTTACCTTTTCTATTACGTTTTCTGCTGTCATCATGGTCGTCCGAACTGTCAACAGAGTCTGAATCATAATTGTCAGAAACATAATCATCAGACAAACTGTCCGACTGACTGTCCTCATCAGAATCCACAACAATCCGTCTTCCAAATGACTGCCCTGTACTTCTGTCTCGCTTGGTATCAGAACCACATCCACCAGTTTTTCGTCTGCTATGCCTGCTTGAGATGCGTCGCCCATGTTGGATTGAGGAATCTCGGTCTCGCCTACCTCGTGAATCAGTACGAGATCTGGGACCGCGACCTCGGCACTCCCCAACCTCGGTTTTATCCTCAGGTTTGTCGTCAGCCTGCGACACTCCAAATAAGTTGCCTCCTGGTAATTTTCTCACAACTTGGTCCGCCCTCTTCTTTAAAGAGTGAAGTTGCATGAGATTATGCATGTCACTCGGAACCGTCCCCGACTGCTTTCCGGCACCATCCACGCGTGGTTTTGTATTGCGTTGCCTGGAAACATCGACATGTTGGGACTGCAGGAGTTGATCAGGTTTCTGCAGAGCCTGCTCCAATACTCTTAGTTGCTCTCTTTTTTGCGCCAACAGAAGACGTTTCTGCTGAATCACAATCCGTGCCTCAATTTCTCTCAATTCGGAGTCCAACTTATCCTCATGCTCAATAACTTTTGACGCATCCGGTTTCTCAACTGGGAGATTTGGCTCACTAAAACTGTCATTGACATCGTCCGTAGCATTTTGATCGGTAACAAGGCTGTTCATATCATCTGTGGTACCGATCTGCAATCTGTCAAGACAGTCTTCAATGCCATTAGCTTCACTCAGCAAAGAGTCTCCGTATAAAATTTCCTCCGCCTCCGTGTCAAGTAACCCATGGTGCAATTTATGATAATCCACCCTCGATTTGTTTCTCAAATCCATCTTCACCAAATTCACAAGGCCCAAGGCCCAAATCAAAGTAACTACAAGCGTGGAATAAGCCATGTACAAAGTATATGCCACATGATCCAAAAGAAAAACTACATAAGTCTAAGAGACGATCAGCACGTCTTGACTCCAGAGTGAAAAGACAAAGAATGTTTAAATTTCGCGGGAAGTAGACAAGAACAAAGAAAAGTCAAGGGAGTGCAGAGACAGTCATGTGACCAACAGGTCCTGTCAAAAGTATAGTCCAATCACCGTAGAATCAATTAGCATTTTTTAAAAATAAAAAATTCCGATTTGGTGTGTATAGAGCAAACAAACAGTGCGCACGTGGTCCATTATCGTCATCTGAACTTAATTGTTCGCGTACGGTGTTGATAAAGCATGTACACCATAAGGCCTACAGTCTTGAAGTCAAAGATCTAAAACTTGGTATAAGTTTCCTGAAATCCAGTCCTCTTTTATCGTTGAATCCCTTTTTGGATCATGAGGGTATAATGAGAGTGTGTGTGTGGGGGGGGGGGGGAGGGGGTGGACAGGTGAACATCCAGTACTGCTTCCTTACAATCATCCATTTGCTGTTGCCATTGTACGATATTTTTACGCTACAGCGCATTTAGGATGTGAATGGACGTTAAAGTTTGATAGTTACGTACCAAATACTGGATGACCAAAGCTCGTCGTTTGGTGCGACTAATTTTGCGCCAATGCGTCGCATGAAAAAAAAAATGTTTGTTAAACCATCAACTTAGATTTTGGCTAATTTGCTCCCGGGAACGTATTCAACCTAGTTTCTCCCCATTTACTTATGTGGGTATCGATTGTTTCGGCCCGTATGAAACAAAATTGTACAGATCCCAAAAGAAACGGTATGGATGTATATTTACATGCTTGACTACCAGAACAATTCACATTGAGATGCTATACTTACACGATGCAGAGTCATTTATTCATTTATCCGTCGTTTTATAGCATGCAGAAACGTACCATCTAAAATTTTCGGTGATAACGGCCGGAATTTTGTGAAAGGAGAACAAGAGCTTTGCAAAGCATACTTGTTTCACTCTATTAACACCTTGTATTCCTATGCTGCTTCACAATTTGTGTAATGGATCCGGAGTTTTATACCGCCTCATTCATCACATTATCGCGGTGTTTGGCAGAGACTTGTAGGAGTCATCAAAAGGCCGTTTCGCCCTATTCTACCTGAAGCATCGTATCTTGCTGATGGAGTATTGTGCACTGTTTTTAGTGAGTTCGAGTGTTTTGTTAACAGCAGGCCACTTACCAGACTCAGTGATGATCCAAATGATCTTAACCCTCTCACGCCAAATAGTATACTTGCGCTGAAACGTTCTGCTAATATTCCAACCAACGTAGGGTCAGCATCTGATGCATATCGTAGCAGGTGCAAATACGTGCAACACGTGGCCAATCTGTTTTGGAGTAGATGTGTTGAGGAATATCTCCCTAAATTGAATGCGAGATCTTAATGGACTGTTCGACACAAAAACATAAAAGTGGGAGAATTTGTCTTAGTGTATGAGATAAGACTTGCTCGAAATCTATGGCCTTTGGCAATTGTAAAAAAAAAAGGTTTGCACTGAGCGCTCTGCAGTAGTCAAGACACGAGTTACAGAATTGCACAGACCGATTGCAAAATTAGTTTGGTTAGAAGTTGACAGTAAAATATAAACACAATCATAGAGCTATATTATGGTCATATGACAGCTGTATCTATATATAGTGCTTGCATTATGTTTTTGCCAAGTCGATGTTATGGACAGTCTGGCCATTCGGTTGGTCACATTGTAGCGGTGATAGGTAAGGGGTATTCTTCTTAAAGATTTTGTCCCTGTCACCTGGGTACACATCAAGAGGGTCTTGGTTGCCTGTAGTTAATTATTAACTTGCTACAGTCGGCGAAAATAGGTTCTTGCATATGCATAGCATCATATTTTATGGAATGGTATATGTCTGATTATTAAGTAGATTTCAAGAGGGTCTTGAATGCCTTAGGACCGTTTGTGGTATAGTTATTCCAGTAAATTGATAGATTCCTTTATTCAGGGCGTATCAATATTAGATTGTCTTTTCCTGGGTACTTTGAAAGGATCCAGGGTGGGGGAGTGTCATTTTTGTTGTGTCAAATATGATATTTACCTTTAGTATTGTCTTGTATTTGAACTGTTTTGTTGTAGTGCGTTTATAACTCTGCCATCTCGTGGTAGATACTTGCACTTGTTTGGTGCAGACCACTGTTCAATTTTCCTTATTGTTGAATGTCACTGTCCGTACCTGTCCTTTGTCAATTGACCAAAGAAAGGTGTCTGATACCCTTCTGGGGTATTATGTGAGACTTATAACATGAAAGGAGACGATTATGGCCTATAACTGTCGAGTGGCGAAGCCACGAGACAGTTGTAATAGCCATAATCGTCTCCTTTCATGTTATAACACATTTTGTCATTGGCTGGTAGGAATGGTCATTTATGTTTAGGTCGGATCAGTGATTTCATGATTGAAAGCGTATTATCTGTCAGTTACGTAATCAAATTCTTACACACACGAGTGACAGTGTCATTTCACTTCTGAGTCACTTCATTCGTGATTTCGCTCAGGCGTTCAGGTAGTTCGTGAATCTGCTGGCTGCCACAAAATGGAAGATGACGTGCCTCTAATTGAACTTGATAATATTACAACTCAGCAATTATTTTTCCAAAGAAATGACGGCACCGGCAGTACTGGGAGGTATGTTGGTTTTTATTTGTAGTGTTTTTACAATTTCACAATCAAAGTTTGCTTTGCGTTCATGATATGCGACTGCATCAAGATTACTGACCCGGAGAAGTTTTGTGGCTGATGGTATAATGCGTGCTGGTACTTGAATGGAAAGTTTTTACCATGGAAATTCAAGTAAATCATTTCACATTTTATTGTTAGACATTGAAAGGGTTAATTCGGAAAGAGTGAGTTATAGGTTTTACCTAATTCACTCTTTTTGCGGGCCCTTTTTGCGATTATTGAAGTTGATGGTCTGCCCAAAAAAGATGCAATATCAAGTTTCATAATACATTCTTTTTCATAATCAATGGTTATGGGATATAATCAACACTTTCTAAGCCTTATGATTGGCTAATTCCTACCAGCCATATGACAAAAAACTTGCCCGATCGGGAGGGGGGGGCATCGCATTGAGACTGCAGGCGGGTGCCATTAGTGAAGTAAACGCGCAAGTTATTATTTTTGATGTCATGGCGCGTTTTCCAGTTTACATACAGCGCAGATGGCGTAAAGAGGTATTAAAAAATAAGCATGAGAAAGGGGAATATCTTAAGTTCCCACAGTTGGTGGATTTCGTAATCGGGGACGAGATATTGGATCCACTATGCGCCTCGGAAGCTGCATTTGATCGATCTAAGCACATAAAAACGCACTACCTCTAATGCTACCAATGCACAGGGTGGATCGAGATCGCGCAGGTGTAAACAAAATCACAGTGCACCTTTCCATAATTGTTACCGTGTATCAACATGAAATAAAATAAAAAAAAAAAACACACAAAGCAAATGTTTCCCAGCTGGCTCTGAAAAATAAAAAACAAACAAACAAAGATGCAATTTAAGCTATTTTTCTTATTATCGTGCCTCTCATGCATTTGTATTTTGAAGTAAATATTCCAGTTGACGAAGATTACACCACCTTGTCCTAAGCTCGGCAAAGTAGTAGATATTCATAAAGAGGACGTTTTTTCCAGGATTTTGACATCCGTGTCCTTTTTTGTTAGCTAGTTTGTTTTTAATTGGCACAACATTGATGTCAGTTCCATCTATAACAGATATGTGGAAGCAATTGGTGACAATTCCTTCCAGCTTGGTGTCTTTGCCAGAAAATTGTACAAACTTTTACCCAATGTACAACGCAAACGTGAAAAAAACACGTGAATTTCGACGTGTTAGATGGATGGAGCTAGTCTGAGTACTGGGCTACAACGTTCTACACAGGGATGGCTTTGTGCTGTGCAGTGACTTTTCAAATACCTCTCGAAAATATACCAATCAAGACCGCTCATTATATTTCACTGACAATGATGTGGCTTATTATTTCAAGGAAACTCAAATTGATTTGAAAAATCATGGATTTCCACCAAACGTTTTCTTCACCAGAGAGTAATTTGTGACATTTTTCAAACTTCTTTCGAGACTCACTCTGTGCGAAGGAAAAGTTGTCCGTGATAATTAGTTAATGTCAACAAAACAAAAAAGTGTTATTGACAAGGAGGAAGACAATTTGTTCCGGATTTGTTCTCAGACATGCCAGCAGATCCTACCATTCAGTGCAATTACATGTCCTTGCTGACAGTGTCAGAAAAGTGTCGATCACACGTAGACTAAAAGCACAGTAAAAGTTACCTTTATCAAAATGTGATGCACAAAACATATCTATATGATGAATGAATGAATGAATCAATCAATCAATCAATTAATAAATCAATCAATCAATCAAACAATCAATCAATCAGTCAATTAATAAATCAATCAATCAATCAAACAATCAATCAATCAATCAATCAACCAATCTACCAAAAGGCAAAACAGACAGAAACGAAGAAGGAAAGTCAGAATGTATAAACAAATTGAGAGAGAAAACAAAAAGAAAGTAAGAAAGAGAGATAGTGAAAGAGACAGAGCAAGAAAAAAAAAGAAAAAAAAGGGAAAATCAGAAAGAAAACAAAAGAAAGAAAAACCACGAATGAAAAAGAAAGAGACAAAGAGGAGACGAAAATACGATACAGTGATTAACATAGGTTATAAATGATAAGGTTCACATGTATCCCCTTCTTTTTTATTGTTCTTCAGTGCAAGTGACTGTACGTCCATCTGTTTTGCATCCATTTCCCCTTCCTTTTCAAGCGCGTCTTTTGTTTCATTTGTATGTGGTGTAGTGCGTGACCCCCCCAAGTCTCAGAGAGCTTGAACTTTGACATAAAGAAAGGTGACCAATCAGATCATTTGGTCAAGCGAAAGACCGACAGAAATGCACGACCAAATGGATGTGAAAGGATTCGCGTGATATGCGCATTGAAAAAAGCTATTTAATATCATTTTGCGCTGATAAACATAGGATTTTATATCAACCCGGGGTGACTTTCACATAATACGAGGAGAAACCACCAAATCGTTTTGTTTGGTTTAAACGTATTTTTTTTCTGAAGAAATACAATTAGGAAGCAGAGCGTGGCCCTATATTAATCCTTCTTGCAGAGAAATGACAGAGACAGGACGAACGGCACAATACAACTCCTGAGTATCATCGCTAATCGAGTCAGTAAATGGAAGGAATCGATGAGCGGTGTAGCGGAGGATACATAGAAGAGATAGACACCACTAAAACGAGCACAGACAGAGGGGCAAATAGATTACCACCTCCGGGATTGCATAAAGTATCAATAGATTTGCAAGTAAAAAACTAGGTTACTGCTCCACTTTGAAAACGTTTGCTTTTTTCAATAAATTCTTGTACTGCTAGCAAAATGCTGATATTGTCTTCAAGATTACAAAGATCGCTGCCAAACAAAATTATATTTATACAGAATGGTGCCAGAGCGCTAACTGATGTATGAAGGATATCTCGAGCAGCAGCATAACGGGGACACGTGAGAAAGTAATGCCAGATCCTTTCTGAAGCTGCTCCGCATGAGCAAATAGAAGATTCTTGTATACCTATTTTAAACAGATTTTCGTTTAATTGGCCGCGGCCCATACGTAAGCGGGAGTGTATAATAGATAAATGTCTCTTACCAACATTAAGTAATTCTGGGTATCTGACGGGATATGATCTGGGAATGGACATTTTCCTTTCAAACTGAGCTAGAGTCCATAAGTTTCTAGTTTCCGACGGAAGTAGATTCCATAATTTGATAGCGGAAGGAAAATATGATTTTTCAAAGAAAACTGTTCTGGAATCAAAGGAAGGTAACTCAGAGCGCGATCTTAAATACGAACTTGACCTGGTAGGGCGGAAGTTGTCCACATTTGGGAGAGCAGTATAAAGATATCTGGGGGTTAATTTATGAACAATTTTGTACATCATGATCCGCTTGGACCTTTCCCTTCGATCAGATAATTTTTCCCATCCCGTTTCTTCATACAGCTTCTCACTAGGTGTAGTTTTCATTGCTACCGTCACAATACGGGCCGCAGCCAATTGTAAATCTTCCAAGAGTTTTTTATCGGCTTGTGCACAACCATCCCAGACTTCACTGCCATATTCCATAATAGGTCTGATAAAGGACATATAAATCACTTCTAGTGTTTCACGATCTAAACGATACTGCCAGCTTTTCATGATATTTAACTATTTAGATGCTTTAGTCACAATTTCCTTAATATGGGAATTCCATCTTAGATTTGATTTTAAAGTAAGCCCCAAGTGTTTGTGTTCGGGTACATTCTCAAGTTGGTGACCCTGGAAGATGAGAGGAGGGTGATCGCGTGCGTGCTTAAAGGAAACAAGCATTGCATCGTTTTTCTGTGCGTTGAAGGAGACAAGCCAGTCTTTGGACCATTCGTCCAAAGAAGAAAGATCATTATTCATGATCGCTGCACCATGGGCTGGGTCGTCAATGGTAAGAAAGAGCGAAGTGTCATCAGCAAAAAGTTTGATATTTGAATTCACAACATTCACAATATCATTAATTTAGATTAAGAATAATAAGGGGCCTAAAACGGAACCTTGGGGCACACCGGCAGTAATGGTACCCCAACTAGAGGATTATTTGGTGTGACATGTGCTTTTTTCCAAATGGATGGGAACAACTTTAGATTTAGGGACATGTTAAATAATTTCGTAAGTGGTTTGTAAATTATCGGGGCGGCTTCTTTCAGGAGTCTGGGACTTATTCCATCAGGACCAGTAGCTTTTGTTGTATCAAGGCATTTAAGTATATCAAGTACTTCATTTTCACAAATTTCCAAATTTCCGATAGTATTAGTGGGGTGATCGGGAGAAGTAAGGTTACGGGCTGCTGATGTATCAATGTTGTTTTGTCTTAAGAAAAAGGCATTAAATTCTTCAGCTTTGGAAGTATTATCGGTTATATGTTTACCATCGAAAAGCAAGGATGGTATAGTTTGGCGATGATTTTTACTTAAAAAGTATTTAACAGTCCTCCACCAAGCTTTATTTTTCTTTTGGGGGACTTTCAAGGGAATTACTTAATTTGCTATTATGTTGCTCTTCAGCAGTATGGAGATGCTCCTGATATTGTTTGCGAAGCCGATTATATGAAGCCCATAGTTCCCGGCTATGGGGTCCGTGATTACTATCTTTTGCTTTCGAAAAAGCTCGCATAACTTTGCGCTTTTCGAAGCGCAAGGCTGAAGTGTACCACGGTAAATCGTCAGGCCGGATGATAACTTCTTTGTTGGGTATACAAGCTTTAGCGGCTTGTAGAAAGCCTTCCGTCCAAGATAAACAGCTCTCATTTATATCATTGGATAAAAAGTAATTATCCCAAGATACCCGACTTAAGTGGTCTTGAAAATCATTAAAATTTGCCTTTTCATATTCCCAAATTAATCTTTTATAAGCAGTTTCAATTTTCCGTCGGAATAAAATATTGGCAGACACCACGCACTGATCGCCATTAGCAATCGGGCAAAACGTGTGTTCTAAAATATAGTTTGGAATATTAGAGATTATTTGATCGAGACAGCTCGATGTATTATGAGTTGTACGCGTAGGTTCATGTATATGGGGGACAAGAAAATTTGTTGTACAAAAATGATCAAGTTTCCTACCTGGTGCTGTAGTAAAATCAGCATTCAGGTCGCCTGTTATAATAATGTTATCCATACCTACAGTCTTGAGGTGATCAAGAACGTTTTGTTTGAAAGTTGTCGAAATGAAAGTTTTGAGGATATTTGCAAGAGCGATGTCAGCCGGTTCGGACTCGAATTTCATATCTTTGTGTTTACTAGAATAGAAGGAATGGGAGTTTATGCTACAGTGCCCGCATGCAGTTGCCCATGCATACATACCTACATACATACATATATACATACATACATACATACATACATACATACATACACACATACATACATACAAGCTTTATTTATACTCAGTAGTTTTTACAACGACGTAACATTAGCTTCCCAGCTATTTTGACCGAGTGTGTATAAATGATTAGATAAAAAGTGAAAGCAACTTCTCACAATGATGAAAAAATTAAGACGCGGTCTGCTTCAAGCGTGTTATACCAAGGAGCCTATAGTGTTCCCCACTATAGGCTCCTTGGTTATACCAAATGTCCGCTCGGGCACTTCAGCCTTCGCCCCCCCCCCCCCCCCCCCCGGAAGGATTGCTCTGCACCCTGCTGCCGCTTCGTATGCTCAACGCCAGTCATATAAGAGTAAATTTTATATCTGTTACGCTGTTTGTATTCTGCCAGAGAGCGGCTTTGAGTCATTTATGGACCGCCAAAAGTCTGTAAGTAAATGGTAGATTTATTGCCAATTTATTATACTGACATTTTGTTTTTTACTTGGGTCTTTTAAACGAAAACTTGTTTCTTTAGACTTTGACGAGAATATATACTGCCTTTAAGTTGTACACGTTTTGAGCATGTCACATGCGTGCCTCTAAGGCCAGAAATATTTCAATTTATATAAACTATTGATGTATTTCTAAGTATTATAATATTGTTATTTCAGTGAATCAACAACTTGCCATTGACTGTATGGCGAGAGATATCATTAAAGTGGTCCTAACATGTACACCTCGAGTCGTTTGGTTTGTGGTGAGATACGTGCGTCACACATGGTAACTATATGCCAAGTTTGGCAATTTTTAGGAAAATAGTTTCCAAGAAAAACCTGGGGGCAAAATTCACGCGTGAATGAATGAATGAATGAATGAATGAATGAATGAATGAAATTTGATTTGATTCTCAGCAAATCAGTCTGTGTGCCCAGGAAACTTTTAAAGATTACCGATTCAGTATTTTTTTTTACTCCTGCAACAATAATGTTATTGAACTGTTCAAAAGGCACGTTAAAATTCAGTTGTGTCACAAACCTATAAATTGATGTTGCAATGGTTCCTCTATCTATAATAGTTATGAGGTTATTCAAGATTTTAATTTTGTGTACTTGCATGAATCAGACTGCTACAACTTAGAATTCATGGTTCGTTGGATAAAAGCTATCTCACTTCCCTATGAATTGAAGTTAGAATGTCACCTCTATCTTTAACCATTTTGAGGTTGAATATTGAAGATTAAAATTTTGTGAATTTACCTAATAAGCATAAATTTCAATGTTTCATTGTATACAGCTATGACACCAACCGTCCAATTAATAGAAGGCAGAATGACTCCTCTAGTGCAGTTGTTCAAAGATTCAAATCTTGTGTGTATTCTCATAGTTTGCATAAATTAAAATTCTACAAATTTTGGTTGGGGTTAATTGGATATGCCTATAGCAGATACCTGTGAAGATTACCAAAGTGTGAATGGTACCTCTCGCTTTAATAGTTTTGAAAATGTTCAACATTTATTAACTTTAAAATTAAAATTCTACAAATTCTGTTTAGGGTTAATTGGATATGCCTATAGCATGTTCAACATTTTTTAATTAAAAATTATAATTCTACCACTTTTGTCTGTGCCTTATCTGATACGCCCACAGCACAAATGTATGAATTAATAGTTGGAATGGTACCTCTGTCTATAATAGTTTTGAAGATATCAAACACTTAAATTTCAAATGACCCTCATTTGCATTATTCTCAACATGGTGACTAATCAAAAAAAGGTGCTTCATATTACCCTTAGGTCAATCACCATGCAAAGTCTGATACTTTTCGGAAACAAAGAAACAAAGAAACAAAGACAGAATAAAGTGCTTGAAGGGAAAGAAAAAGTATGTTTGCACACAGACTTAATTTTGCTCAGTGCTAACATGAGTGAATGTTAACATTTTATTTTGGGGATAGAAAAGGAAGCATTTATGCCTGACTTAAACCCTCAGTTTAAAACTGCAGGAAGTTTCGCTGTCTTTGTAGCTTTGGGTCCTTAAAACCCATTTCGGACTCCTTGGGCTTTCCAAAGTGGCTGCAGATAATTGCAGCAGTATACCTGTTATACGTACAGTCACATGCAAACCCAAATCAAAGTGGACGAGCACAAACAGCCAGACTTGTTGCACTTTTTGAGTGAAAGTATTTTATTCATTTTACCTCATTTCTTGTATCCAACTTGCAACATCGTGAGAAGACGGGGTCCAACTGAGCAAGCATGCCCGCTGTTTACTAATTTGCTGATGTATTTAAATGATTACAGGTGATACATCATGGATTGGTAATTATAGGCCAAACGGCTGCAAAATCTCTGAACAAGTTGTGGTAAGTGGTGGTATGGGAGGGGGGATAGAGAAAGGGAAGATCGGCTGGTGTAGGAAATTACTTACACATGACACTGCTACACTACTCTTCAATGCAATAATATTACCTCTGTTTCATTACGCAGACATAGTCTGGATAACGTGTAGCCCTCCAAACTTGACCAGACTAGATAGATAGGAGAGGAGCCAGAATTATACTGGAGTGTAATATCAGAGACAGAAGCTCCAGATTTGCATGATTCACTGGATGGGCTGCCTCAATCCGATAAATCAGACTTTCATACAATCACAATGGTCTACACATGTACACGGGATTTGGCCCCTGATTACCTATCTCGCCTTTTTCTTTTTCTTCCGAAATTCGTTCCTATACAACCAGACAGGCAAACAAATTACGCATTAACCGAGTAAGAGCATCGTCCTTACAAAAATCCTGTACAAACTTGGGCGCGCCCCTTTACGATAAACTTCCCCTCATAGTTAATATGCCCCAAATTTGACTTCTTTCAAATCTAAATGTTTGGCAAACCTGAAATTATACCAGTCAAACATAATCTTTTATTAAATCTTGATAAATCACAGTGATTGTAATGTATAATATACCCATTGATAAGTCATAATTGCCACATGTTTAATCCTGTTTTATTGCATATCTTTACCACAAAAAATGTATTTAACCGATCCGCTCTTTCTGCGATACAGTAATTTGGGAGTCTTTGACAATGCAATATTGAGTTTTCCCTGAGCTACTGCAGACTTATGTATATACATATTGTCATCTTTGTCGCGTCAAATATGATATTTTGTGAAGTCCTTTTGCCGCGCTCAGAGATATATAGGTTCGATGTATTCAGTTATCAAATTTGGATAACACGTTTTATCGCTCACAGGTGTACATACATATATATATATATATATATATATATATATATATATATATATATATATATATATATATATATATATATATATATATATATATATATATATATATATATATATATATATATATATTTCTTTATTCGTACTCAGCAGGTACACATACAAAAATTATCATACATTGAAGCAAAGAAAGAAAAAAAATGCGTCCACCACATGCATGCAAGTATGAAGAATATCAAGAATATCAATCTTCACCTGGAAGGACCTGTGGATCGTATGTAAGATTCACAACAAAGGTTTGGTGCATAACATTGTAATGGTGTCACAAATATCTTGCCGTGAGAATATAGTATTTAATTTGCCATCGCGAGCAAGGCAAAGTTCTCTGACAAATTGTGCAGTACAATTGGGTTCATCAAGTATGGTATCAGCTATAGAGGGTGTGCTACTGTGGATGCGCTTCAAACAGGAACTTAAATTTACCTTTTAGATTATATTTGTCAATTTTATACCTTGAAACCATTAAATTCATCGAGTTGCATACTGCTGATTGACTTCCGTCTGCAGCAAGTTGCCCACATATATTAACAACTTTATAATTGCTGTTTACAATCCCGTAAAAACTTCATAAACCTCTTGTGCAGTTGTGTATCAACAGGTACATCTTCACAAATAAGTGGCAATAATATATTATGGCACCTATAGGGAAGTCGCCAGATAAATCGAATCGCTTTTCGTCAAGCGGTATAGAAATATTCAACTTCTGTTTTGGAGAGATCCCATAATTGGCAACCATACAGAGGCATGCAGTACGTTTTGAATAGTTGATATCTGACGTCTGGAAAAACTTTACCAAATTGAGCCATTAAGATATTGACCTGTATCTGAAAATGTCGAATACAGGTCTCAATACTGTCCCGCAAAGCGTTCTTACCAATGATATTGCCAAGGTGCTCGAATTGATTAACTTTACTTTGAATAATGGAATCATCTAAAAGAACACCAGGATATGCATCTGTATTGCCAAGAACAATGTGCTTAGATTTGGAAGTATTAAAAAGGACATTATATTCTTTAGCAAATTTAGAACAAACTTCTAACATCTTGGAAATGGAAACTGAAGTTGGCGCCAAAAGTGCCACGTCATCACCATATGCCAGTGCGCCTACAAAAGTGTGACCTATATAGCATCCAAAACCCGATGTTTTTAAACGTATAAGCAACTCATCTATGTACACGCCAAATAAAATAGGGGAGATATATATTTCAAGTACAAAACTTGGGTAATGAATTAATATTTACCTTTCCCGTGTGATTTCAATGTGTATGGGCAGAAGATACTGATATTCATTGTTAGATATTGTGTAATGGTCGATATCGCGAAACAATTCAAGAGTTTTGACATGGAATATATATATTCATGCGTCGCGGTATAACGTAGTGTATTCTGCAGAAAAAAATTAACGGCGCGGAAAGAATAAACGTTCAAATTACGTGACTCAAGTAAATTTATAAATAACATGAAATATAGTGGTATATGTGAATAAGATGATTTTTGTGAATATATATTTATTTTTGCTATGTTAAAGTTGTATCGTTTATATCGAGGAAGCATGTAATGGATTTACTTCAATTATGATAGTCGTGTCCACGATTGTAGTGCATTGCAGGTACTGAAAGTATTGGTAAAAAATGAGTATACATTTCAGTTTGATGGAACTCACGGATGTAGACAATATGTGATAAGTGTGCAGAGCTTGCCGGTGACAAGTCGTCTTGTACCGTACCTGTTTCGTGTATCCAATGAAATGATCAACGGTGGTCAACCTGCGTGCTTCGTGTTTTATGTGACTATTAACAGGGAATGACATTTTATATATAAATATATATATATATATATATATATATATATATATATATATATATATATATATATATATATATATATATATTATATATATATAATATATATGTATATTTTATATATAATGTATCTATATATATAGTATATAGTATATAGTGTGTGTGTGTGTGTGTGTGTGTGTGTGTGTGTGTGTGTGTGTGTGTGTATATTGTAACTCTTAAGTTCTGTGTATTTATTTGTATCGTACGAGTGAGCTGTATACTCGCAGGGCTCATCTGCAAAGCAGCCTTTTACAAGTTGATGTATGACTACCCTGAATAAAGTCTGTCTGTCTCTCTCTATCATATATATATATATATATATATATATATATATATATATATATATATATATATATATATATATATATATATATATGTATATATATATATACATATATATATCCATCCATCCATTCATGTGCTGGAAATAATTTGCAGCCCACATGATGGCGTTGACTATGAGGTCAAGCTTTTGGATGTTTGATAACAAAGTCTCTAAATATTAACAAAAACGTGCGCAACTGGCCATTTGCAACCTAACGACACGAAAACTGCCCTTGCAACATAGGCAAAGCCATGAAATTGCAACAAGTGCTTAATATGGACAGGAACATGAGTCAAGGGATAAAGGGTTAAACACAAATCAAGAGAGTGTGGCTTCAACAAAGTGTTGTATAGCTAATATTTGTCAAAACCCTGTGCAAACCAGTTGCCTTTTTGTTAACCTAGCGTCAACGTTGAGTTAAATTGTGACTTCAAAATTGCCGGTCAACCCTGGGCGAACTTGATTACTGAGTCACTGAAAATGAGAAGACAACCATGAGAACTGATTTGTATGGTTGACATTGTTTCAGGTATTAGTTGGGCTTCACCAAAAACGTAGAAAGCTAGCTAAAGGTTACGGTGATTTTTTTCTTTTCTTTTAATCTTTCTTTTTTCTTGATTGATTGAAAATAAATCCGTTCTTAGTTCATTTATTTCCGTGAATGTGATTGTACATCAATGTACACATGCACATCTCAAAGTAACAACTAGGTGAATGTACAAACATAACATACACAAATTAAAACAGGTTACATGCCAAAATAATAGATGTCATACAAATTGTTGAAGGTGTTTACACAACACACGTACTGCTTAAAGAGATTTACTCCTTTGCCACGAAATTTGTGTCAAGAAGACGTTCAGTGGAATCAAGATTGCGCACGTGAAACGGAGAGTCTAGCCAACTTGTGATGCAGTAAGCTTCGCGGACAAATCACGACAAAATGTGCAATATTATTATGTGCTCGTGTTTTGTATGGGTGCAGAAGTGCGGGTATTGGTTGAATAACAAGAAAAACACCTGACAGGACTTTGTCTCTTAAACGAATGGTAGTGCTATAAAAGGGGCAAAGCAACACTGTTGTAACATTTTCATTTTTCAGTTTTGTTTTGGAGAAGGCCAATCAGAAAGCAGCTTGTGTTCGTTTGGACGACATAAGTGTTTAAGGCCTTCCTTCCCAGACAATAATCAATTGGGTTTTAGCAAAAGACGAACATTTACTATGTTTACTTATCACGTGAAGGAAATATCCGATGAGAGGGATTTGGTTTGGTCAAAAAGTTGCCGTGGCGCACCAATGATCAACCAGATATTGACGGTAAAATTTGTCGATTCATTGCAGTTTGAAGAGTTAGCTGCCGCAAAAAAAAAACCACGTGACCCAGAAGGCACTCTGGTATAAAAAACACTCGCGCCATTTCACGCACTCACACCAAGGGAAAGTCACCAACGACGTTGTTCATACTTGTGGGCAGGTGCAATTGAACAAAATCCTCCACGGAAATTGTTATCAAAGTATGCATACCGGTGACTGGTAAGTACCTTTACTTATTTTATTGGCAGTTTAGTTGTGAATGCTATTGAATGTCTTTCTAGATTATGGAAAAGACAGGACAAGCCCGGGAATCCTAGTTTCCATCCGCACAACTAAATCGAATAGCAGTTGTTTTTTTTTTTTTTTCCTCTTGAATTTTTTGGTCCAAGGTCGAGATGAATTATACTATCCAGGAAACAATTGGAACGGGAAGAACGCAGCTTTGAGGTGTGTGTGGGTGGGCTATGGATAGCACTGCGACAAAAAAAATGCCCAATTGCAAAAGACCTGATTGAGCTGTGATCAGGATGATCAACCAGAGGCAGCCACTTGCACAAGTCCTTGTTAAAGGTAACCAGGGTTGTTAGCTATGGTTCGCGGTGATCACAACTTGGTGCATGTGGTTCCAAGCGCTGCTTCGCCAATGTAAGAGAAATATATGACATGGTGGTTTCGAATTCCTGAAGTCAGATTAGTGCAGATATAGTTGAAGGAGAGAAAGAAAGAAAGATCATTAAAACATGTTGTTGCCATAAAAAGGCCTAAAATATGTAGCGAATTTCCGTCATATAGGTTTTCTGTGTATTGGTACATGTATTGCGTCATGTTGCAGTGCTCTTGGTATTCATAATCCATGCACTTTTTGTTGCCCTTTCGCGCGTGGGTTCACTCTAACAAGTCTGGAGTGTGAGGACACAGTTTTTCTTATGCAGCATCTTTTTTCTCTTCTTTTTTTTCCGTATCATTCGCCCGGTATTTCTGTATTTTTGCTTCGAGTTCTACCAAAATTTATTTCTATGGTTCCGTAATATTGAGTTCCCCCATTGTGAAGAGACTGAAGTGGCACATATACTGTATGGGACACTTCACGTGAAATTCTAAGCCCGGGATTCTTAAGTAAAGCCATGTGGGCCCACACAAGAAACCTACCAGTGGGGCATGACACAGTAGGCAAATTGCTTATATCTGTCTTACCACGGAACAATAGGTCACCCGTGGCAACCTTTGTTTTGAACGAAGGCTGTGGTCTTTTATATTGTTAACCGCCGCGTGAGCTGTGGCCATTTAATCTCGGACTGTAACACCCTCCACATAACCACGGCTCACCTGCGCGACTGTCCTGCAACTGGTCACAAAGCACAGACGCTTGAAGCGGACCGCGGACAACTGCATACGCGCACTGCAGCATAAAACCCCCATTAATTGTATTCTAGTAAACACCAAGACATGAAACTCAAGTCCGAACCGGCTGACATCACTCTCACAAATATCCCCAGAACGTTCATTTCGACAACTTTCAAGCAAAACAGTTTGGTGGTTTCTCCTCGTATTATGTGAACGTCACGCCGGGTTGAAATGAAATCCTATGTTTGTCAGCGCAACATGAGATTAAATAACTTTTTTCAATGCACAACCACGCGAATCCTTCAGGGACATTTGGTCGTGCATTTATGTCGGTCTTTTGTTTGACCAAACGATGTGATTGGTCACCTTACCTCATGTCAAAGTTCAAGCGCCATGTATCTCGGGGGTGTCATGCATTACACTGTATACATGTAGTTGCACTGTAAATTCGAAGCATGGATATATGTGCGTATTAGTGAGTACATGTATATTTTATCATGATCGCCAATATCCTCCTCATCGTCACAATGACACAACAATACTATGTATACGAGAAACTCAATATCAGGACGATATGGTGCACGTCTTTTTAGCACTTGTAAAGTATCTCCCAAAACCCAGTCTATTTTTTAACAGCTGTTCCATTCTCGGTTTTGTTATTTTATCATTGATTTTCATAACAGCTATCGGTCTAAGAGTAATTCAGAGTTTTTCATTTGGTTAAACCATATGCCACATGCCGAAAAACAAAAGGGAGCACGACAAAACATAATATTAATATATATATATATATATAATCCCCAAGCATCATCTTTATGTTCACCAAATAGCATGAAGAATGACACGGTGTGAATAGAAGTGTGAAGATAGCATTGACTATAAAAAAAGTTTCCAAACCTGGAAAAGTGACTTCATTTCCACGCCAAATATCACAGAAGTATGCATTCCTAACATAATAAACCTATATACTCAATTGACCACAAGGCTTTGCAGTAATTTCTCTGCACTAAAAATGGAACTCAAAATTCAATGTTCCATAAACAGAACCTTTTGGGCAAAAATGTATTTTTGTAAAAACGACATTTTCATAAAAAGGGTGAAGTTTTGGGGAATCTTCATGTTCGATACAGATTTTTAAAAAAACTTATCAATTCTTAGAAAATTACGGATACCTTTTGGCATCAGAAAAGTCTTAGAGTAACTCAGTTTTTAATTGTGTAAATTCGGATAACTCGCTTTGGAGAAATATGTACGTGAAACACACATTCTAGCGCAGATACCTGTTGTCTGTAGTCATCATTCAAAAATTGTTTTGCACATATTTTGATGTAACAATCAACATAATTCATTGAAACAATCAAAGGATAACACGGTTTATTGACCACCATGTTAACATTGAAAGTATTTTTCCCCCGATTTTTTAAGGATTTCATTGGGGCTAGAAATACCAAATTTATACATATGTTAGACAGCACTTATGTCTACCAAAATGTCTAAAAATCTCATGAACAATTATCCAAGAACAGGTGGGACATTGTTCTCATGTATTAACATGAAATACAAGAAGAAACCCACAAAGCAAATGATCCCAGTTGGCTCTTAAAAGTACAAACGAATTAACAATCAAAAACACGATTTAAGCTATTTTACTATTGTCGTGCCTTTCATGCATTTGTAGTTTGAAGTAAATATTCCAGTTGACAAAGATTACATCACCTTGTCCTGAGTTCGGCAACGGAGTAGATATTCATAAAAAGGACCTTTTTCCAAAATTTTGACATCCGTGTCATTTTTTTTTTTTTTTTTTTTTTTTTTTTGAAATGGGACATCATTGGTGTCAGTTCCATCCAGCTCGGTGTTTTTGTCAGAATATTGTACAGACTTTTACCCAATGTACAATGCAAAGTGAAAAAAGCCGCGTAAATTTCGCCGTGTCAGATGGATGGAGCAGGCCTGAGGAGACTACAACGTTTTACACAGTGAAGGCTTTGTGCTTTGCAGTGACTTTTCAAAAACCACTCGAAAATATAGCAAACAAGACTACGCATTATAATTCGCGGACAATGATGTGGCTTATTTCAAGGAAACTCAAATTGATTTGAAAAATTATGGATTTCGACCAAGCATTTTCTTCTCCAGAGAGTTCTTTGTGACACTTTTTAAACTTCTTTCGAGAATCTCTCTGAGCGAAGAAAAAGTTGTCCGTGATAATTTGATAATGCCAACAAAACAAAAGTGCTATTGAGAAGGGGAAGCGGTTCGTTTCTAATTTGTTCTCAGGCATGCCAGCAGATCCTACCATTGAGTGTTATTATATATTCTTGTAGACAGTGTCAGAAAAGTGTCCATCACATGAAGACTAAAAGCACAGTAAGATCTATCTTTATCAAAACGTGATGCACAAAACATATGTATGTAATGAATGAATCGATCAATCAAACCACCAAGAGACAAAACACAGAAATGAAAAAACAGTCTGAATGGGTGAACGAAATATTGAAAGTGAGACAAAAGAAAAAGAACAAAGAAAAAAGACGGAGTGAAAGAGACCGAGAAAGAAAAAGAAAAAAGAAAGAAAAAGAAAATAAGAAAAAGAAAGAAAAAGGAAGAGAAAGAAAAGACGAGAATACGATACAGTGATTAACATTGGTTATGTATAATATTATTCACATGTATCTCCTTCTTTTTTAAAAGGCGGGCTATTTCAATGGCAAGATGCCTGCTTTGCCTGTAAGAATAATATTCTGGCCCTTCGGTACAAGTGATTGCACGTCCATCTGTTTTACATCCATTTCCCTTTTCTTTTTCAAGCGCGTGTTCTATGTCATTTGTATGTGGTGTAGTGCGTGACCCCTCCTAGTCCCAGAGAGCTTGAACTTTGACATAAGGAAAGGTGACCAATCAGATCGCTTGGTCCAGTAAAAAGACCGACATAAATGCACGACCAAATGTCCCTGAAAGGATTCGCGTGGTATATGCATTGAAAAAAACTATTTAATCTCGTGTTGCGCTGACAAACATAGGATTTCATTTCAACGCGCCGTGACGTTCACATAATACGACAAAAAACCACAAATTGTTTTGCTTGAAAGATGTCAAAATGAAAGCTCTGGGGATATTTGTGACGGCGATGTCAGCCGGTTCGGACTCGTTTCATATCTTGGTGTTTACTATACTACAATGAATGGGGGGTTACGCTACAGTGCGCGCATGCAGTTGTCCACTGTTTGCTTCAAGCGTCTGTGTCAGAAAATGGCAGAATAAGGACCTGACGGTGAGGGTTCTGATCAGAAATTTGACAAATGGAGGACGAGGAACGGTTATTTCTTGGTTTCCTCCTGGAACTATCGCTCGATGATAGCTCCATGGTTTGAGGAGTGTCAGGAGTTGGGGTGCACAAGAAGGCCGTTCTTCAGAATCCACCAACCCCTTACGTTCACTTGCCGTGATACTTGTGATTTTCTATAGGAGTGCTTTATTCCGCCAGGAAATCGGTGGTGGATTCTAAAGAAGCTCAAAAACGGACAAGAGCGATATCTGACATTAAAACTTGTAAAATGTTTGCTTAAATGTTGTATCTGGGCCAGTTTGTGGGTTGGGTGAAGTAAAGAGTAAAGACCCTTCAAATAGGTCTGACGACATTTGATCTTTTGACTTCTTTACCGTTACAGACTTGATTAATGCCCGTGGGTTGCACGCGATGAAGTAGAATACTTGACGCTTTTTGATCCTCGAAGTGGACTGTGGGACATTTACGCATGCCTTGGATGTCACTTGCAGAGTGAATGCGAATAAAAGAACTGCCACGTTAACATTTAAGAATTATATTGACGGGGACCGATTCCTTTCTCAGCCTCACGCACTCTTACTTCTTACTATGGACCTATAATCTCGTTAATGGGTCCATGCTCGTACTAAGTAGCGTGCGTAGGCCCCTGGCTGTTACCATGGAGATCTATATAATACGTCCATGCTCTTACTAAGTCATCATGAACCACTGCAGGGGTTTCTGTTGGTTTTTGAAAGCAACGGAAATGTAAGAAAAAAAAACTACTTAGAAACTGTAGATATAAACGGGATCGCTTAAAATAAGATGAAAAATTGGGGGGGGGGGGTATTTTCAAATACACTTGTATATTGCTGCATGTGAATAAACATTACAAGAGAGAGACAGAGAGAAAGAGAGAGAGAGAGAGAGAGCGAGAGAGAGAGAGAGCGAGAGAGAGAGAAAATGTCCAGTATTCGATTTAAAAGCACTCTTTGGTTTGAGTGGTGGTAATAATAATAATAATAATAATAATAATAATAATAATAATAATAATAATAATAATAATAATAATAATAATAATAATAATAATGGGCTTTCCGCTTTTGTGCCGCAGTACTGTGTGTCACATGGCCTAGAGGAAAATGGTGCAAATGGCACGATGCTGAATACAAAATTATCGGTTGATTGTCATGTTGGTTGTCCCTCGCTGGTTTTGGTGAAGCCTGACCAACACCCGAAACATGCCAACCATGCAGATTAAGTGTATGTTTGTCTTCCCTTTTTTCGGTGACTCAATAATCCAGTTCATACCCGAGAGAAATGCATGTACTTGGACTGTGTGAACGTTCTGATCCAGCGTGGTCTGTGCAGCTGGTGACATTGCATGTTTAGGAATGGCGAGGTTTCTTTTCACCGTGACTTTCAACGAAGAAATATAATAAAAACCAGTATCGTCTCAAGCTTATACGATGCATGGAAACATTCAAGTGAACATAAAATTAGTTACTCCACGTAATCATGTGAATCAATTATATCTACATGTACTGTGCTCAAGCTCGTTTTTTTCACTTTCAGAAATTACCGGGCATTCTCTCTGTAATCATCAGGTAATTATAGTAATTTCTTAGAATCTTTTCAAATTATTGGCGTCGGGCATTCTGTGGTCTTATTTCTCTTCTATTGGCCACGGGAGCAAAAGCTAATACTGTTTTTGATTTGCTCACAGTTTGTGCATGCAGGAAAATAGTCAAAAAGTGCTCTGTGCACCCCATTAACTGTAACAGCATCTTATTTTTGCGAAACCTTTGTTGGTTTGTTATAACGTTCTTAAGGGCGTGGTACACTTTTTGACTCTAATGTGTAAATGTTGAATTTTCCTTTATGGCTATCATCTAATACCCTAAAAGTATAAATTTTCTGAAAAAGTTAGCATCAAGTTTAATTCTGGACTGAATATAATATTTTGATATCGCTATTGATGTAATTAAATCTTAATTTAAATTCTTAAACGTCATAAAATTAAAACAGCGTTTAAAAAATAAAAATCTGATTTAGTTTATAGTGTCAAATGTAAGAACTCATAATGCTCTCAATACCTTTTTTCATTTTGAAGTGGTTAAATCTGAAGATTTTGTTTAAAACATTATAAAATTTTAGCTTTAATTTATACATCCATTAAATTTTGAATGTTTCCCGATTTTGGTGTTTAAGTTTTTTTTTTTTTTTTTTTTTGACTGACTTGTGCCGCGGTCCCGACATTTATTGCTTATTACTTCGTTTTCTGTTCTGAAAAAAAAGTGGGCTCCTAAATTATTTAATTAGTTTTATTTTTTGTCGGGAATTTTAACACTTTATTTTTCAGGTGCTGTTTTTCAGTTGATGCTGGATTTTATCTGTGAAGAGCTTTTTAATCATTGTAATGTCTTTGCAGTGTTTCCCCCAAAAAGCAGTACAGATTCAGGTACCGTAATTGGTGCACATTCTGTGCTAAGGGGCCTAATTGGTATCTGTTTTCAAAATATCATAATACCTGCATGGAAATAGACGACAGTTGCATTGATAAACGGGTGCATAGAAACTGTATTGTGCTATTTTTTATTGTTTAGTTCAGATGTACATTGGAGACATGACACACGGTTTATATGATAGATTTATGTGTATGTGAGCAAGTTGCTGGAAATGTCTCTCATGTATTGAGGATTTTACGGTTTTCTTGAATTTAAAATGTGGACACCTATAAAATAGTAATTTAGTTGTTTTAATTGTTTAAGGATCTTAACGCTTTTATGTTTTTAAGGTGTTGTTTTACAGTTGCCATATTTTATCTGTTTATGGCTTTAAATTCTGTTATTGAATTTTTTCATGCTTTTAAGGTTTATCACATATTTGTGCCCTAGTCGAACTAGAGGACCTTTAACACTTTTATTTCCTTTTAAGATAGATTACTTGCCTTTGAGGTGTTATATATGTTGAAAAGTTTCAGCTGTCAAGAATTTTTTCATAATATTTTGTTAATACAAGTGTCGTTGAATATGTTGCTTATTTATGGTTTGCCAAAACTATATGTGCACTTCATCATGTCCATAGAAAGATGGTTTTGCTAAAAAGGTGTGTGATGGAAATATGATTTAACTCCAAATGTCTGTCATTTTTTGGGGCAGATTGACATAAAGTGTGGTGTTCTCTATGTGGAGAAACAGCGATCTATGATCCCAATCTAGGGCGAAACTTTTATATTCCTACCAGGTCAGGGAGATGGTTTGTCCCCGCCAAGATTTCGGGAGTGACCAGATTTTAGATAATCCCTGTATAGTTGTAAGTGCATTTAGTACTCAATTATTATCCAGTGAATTGATGAGACTTGCCTTGGGGTTAATTTTCAGTGTTTGTCTAACACAGTTCAGTTTCAGGTACTTCAATTGGTGCACATTTAGTGCTTAGGGACTTGGTATCTGTTTTTCAAATGTCATAATACATGGATAAAAATATTACAATTCTCAGATGATATTGGTAAAGGGTACACGTACTTTTGTAATTAACTGTCATGAAAAAAACCATATTCAGACAGGTTCATGTTTGTCAGGTTATGTATATTTTTTTCTGCCATCTTCAACTTTGTGAGGGTATGTATGTTTATAATGGGAATGTGTGTATATTCAGGCATGATGTAAGAAGTATGAACATTTTTCTTTGCTTTTAAATGCATTATAAAAGGGTTTATAGTAGAATAAATAAATGGTAACTAATCCAGATTTTATCTTTCGGGGTTTCTTGCTTCTATTTTTTGTTTTGTTTTGTTTTTTGTTTGCATGTTCTTTTTTAGTTACGTTCTTTAGGGTTTTGTCATATTTTGGTTTTAAACTTTGGCAATTGAGAATGCTTAAAATTATCTTTAATACCTTATTTCCATGTGAGGGTTCCATACTCATTCGATGTTAATGTGACATTTGCCCTTTCAGCGTTTGACTCGGGTGTTTGTCTCTTGGGGTTGACATTGTAAGTTCGTTCAAGACAGTCGTTCTGTTTTCAACTTTTCGACAGTCAGGTTTATTTGTTGTTCCCTTCCTGAGATGGTTCATGAATAAATTTGAAATCATTTTCATGGTAACTGGATGAAATCCTTTTTTTCAAATATGGGTGCATGTACTAGTTCAACAATTTCCCCAAGTCTTGCCATGATAAGCAAGAACTTGTGATACAATATTTGCTTATTCCTTTGCTGTGATTTCACGTTTTTATTAAATTTAAGTGGGTTGTGCTTATCAAACAAAGGGAAAGGCAAGCACCCACCATCACAACAACAGCATGTCCAGGAATTAAAGGCTGCAAAACATGCATGACGGTTTCCAGATGACGACCCACTCATCAGTTTATTTGTCTGATGAAGCCTTGAATTTTTAAAACTGTGTATGAAACGTGATACTTGTGATAAATTAGGATATAGGTTCATACTTAGAGGGTCGATTGATTGGCCTTGCGTGTGCAGAGAAATTGGATTGGTTTGTCTTGTTTTGAAATATTTTCTTCAGATTAACATGGGGGGCATGATACTGCTGCTGCTCCTGTTTCTATAGTTGATCTTTAATGTGTATGTGAGTAAGTTGCTTCAAAGGGTGTTATAATTATGTGCTGAGGATTTATGGTATTATTGTTTTTAAGTGCGGGCACCTATAAAATAGTATATCGCTTGTTCTAATTTTGAAAGCATTTTAACACTTATGTTTTTAAGGTGCTGTTTTATATTTGCCACAATTTATTTCTATTTTTCAAAGGTGCTATTTTCCAGTTGATGCTAGATTTTATCTGTGAATAGTTTTTAATCATTGTCATGTCTTTTCAGGGACTTGGTATCTGTTTTTAAAATGTCATTAATATGTATGTACCAAGAAATTTATGGTTTTCTTGTTTTTAAAATGCGAGCACCTATAAAGTAGTAATTGACTTTTAAGTTTTTTAAGGTTCTTGACACTTTGTTATCAAGGTACTGTTTTTTGTTTTTTTTTTGTTTTTTGTTTGTTCGTTTGTTTGTTTGTTTGTTTGTTTGTTTTTTTTTGTTTTTGTTTTTTTTTTTTTTGTTTTGTTTTGTTTTGTTGGCAGATTGTTTTTGCATATTTTAAAGGTGTTGTTTTCCGGTTGATGCTGGGTTTTATCTGTGAATAGCTTTGCCCAAAACAGTTCTTCAGGTACCTTGACTGTTGCATATTCAGTGCTGAACGACTTGGTATCCGTCTTTAAAATACCGTTAATGCGTGCATAGAAATAGACAGTGGCTGCATTGGTAAAAGGATGCGCATTGCTATTTTTATTGTTTAGTTCAGATGTAAATGGGAGACTAGATGCACTGTTGCTTCAGTTTGTACGATAGGAGTTTTATGTGCATGTAAGTAAGTTGATTGAAAGAGTTTTTGTTTTGTGGATTTTACTTATTTTTTTGTTGTTGTTTTTAAAATGGTAGCACATATTAAATCATACTTCAATTCCTTTAATTTTTTTTAGCATTGTAACAATTTTATGGCTTTAAAGTGCTGTTTAACATTTGCCAGATTTCACTTGTATATTTTTAAGGTGCTGTTTTCTCTTTGATGATGGGCGTTATCTGTATATACCTATTAATCATAGTAATGTGTTTGTAGTGTTTGCCCAAGACGGTAAAGTTTCAGGTACTCTGATGTTGCATCGGTTTGTATGGTAGTTTATGTGGATTTTTTTCATGCTTTTATGGTTTATCATATATTTGTGCCCAATTCAAAATTGACGGTTTTTAAAACCTTCTATTTCATTTTAAGATAGATTACTTGCTTTTGAGATGTTTTATTTTATATGTTGGAAAGTTTCAGCTGTCAAGAATTTTTTCATAATTTTTGTATTAAATGATTTGGGAGAAACAAGTTGTGTTGAATATTTTGCTTATTTATGGGTTATTAAGACTAAATGTGCACTTCATCAGGTTCATAGAAAGATGGTTTTTCTAAAAAGGTGTGTGATGGAAATGTGATTTAACCCTAAATGTGTATTGCCATTTTGCTGGGCAGATCGATTTGAAATGTGGTGTTTTCTATGTGGGGAAGCAGCAATCTGTAATCCCAATGTAGGGCGAAACTGTTATATTCCTACCAGGTCGGGGAGATGGTTTGTCCCCGCCATGGTTTCGGGAGTGACCAGGTTTTATATTATCTCTGAATAATTTGCTACTCACTATTGCCCAATGAATTGATGAGACTAGCCTTGGGGTTAATTTTCAGTGTTTGTCCAATACAGGTCTGTTTTACGGTTCTTCAGTTGGTGCACATTCAGTGCTTTAGGTACTTTATGCAGGTATTTTAACATTTGTAAAACAGCTACAAAGTATTACTGTTTTAAGATGACATCGGTAATGGGTACACTTACTTTGGTAATTTTGTAATTAAGTGTAATGAGACTCTATTGTTTTCAGACACATTCATATTTGTCGGGCTATTCATATTTATTTCAGCCATCTTCAACTTTGTGAGTATACATATGTTTAAAATAGGAATGTGTATATATTCATGCATGATTTAAGAAGCATGAACTATTTTCTTTGCTTTTTAATGTCTTATAAAAAAAGTTTATAGTAGAATAAATTTAAAACTAATCCAGATTTTATCTTTTCCGTTATTTTGTTTTTGTTTTTACCTTCTATTGTTATTTTGTATTTTATTTTTTTTTCTTTTCTTTGTTTTCATTTTTTTCTTGGGTTTGGTTCTTGAGGGTTTTACCGGTTTCTTGGTTTTAAAATGTTGGCACATATAAAGTAGTTATTTACTTGTTTTATTTTTGTAAGCATTTTAAGTTTTATGTTTAAAGATTCTGTTTTACATTGGCCACGTTTTATTTGTATATATTAAAGGTGCCCTTTTCCAGTTGATGCTGGATTTTATCTGTGAGTAGGTTTTAATCATTGTAATGTTTTTTTTAGGGAAATGGGATTTTTTCAGAATATTGTTAATACCTGCATAGAAATAGAAGCTGCATTGGTAAAGGGGATCTGAGAGACTGTAATGTGCCCTTTTTTATTTTTCAGTTCAGATGTACATGGGTAACATGACACACTGTTTTACCCGTTTGTATGATAGTTTTATGTGCATGTGAGTCAGTTGCTTCAAAGGTCTTATCTTTTAAGGATTTTTACTTTTTTTCTTGTTTTTTAAATCTGGGTACCTAAAAAACAGTAATTTACTTGTTTAAAAAGTTTTTAAGGTGCTGTTTCATATTTGCCAGATTTTATTTGTGTATTTTCAAGGTTCTGTTTTCTGCTGGTAAAGTTTATGTAGCCTTTGCTCTTTCAGCATTTGACCGTTCTTTATCAGTTGTCTGTTTTTTGTTGTTCATATTGTAAGTTCTTGTTCAAGTTAAAGACATTCATTCTGTTTTAAAACTATTGGACACTCTGGTAGATTTGTTGTTCCCTTTCTGTGAGGGTTCATGAATATGGAATCCTTTTCTCAGGATAAATGAGTACTGAAAGTTTCCTGCTTTTTCCCCAATTTGGGTGAATATACTAGTTCAACAATTTTCACGTTTTCAGTGAAGTCAAATGTGTTGTCTTTACCAAATATAAGGAAAAGACAAACAGCAGCCATCACAAAAACAGCATGTTGCAGAATTATGGCCTGCATATATGAATGATGGTTTGCTGCTGACAACCCATTGATTTATTCATTTGGCTGTGCAAACAGATTTGAATGACTGGACCTGTTGTAAAAGTATTGGTTCTGATGAACATGGGAGGCCTGGTATTGCTGCTGCAGCTGTTTTTATGATTGGCCTTTGATGTATATGCTAGGAAGTTGTTTCAAAGGGTGTTATGTACAGAGGATTTCATGGTTTTGTTTTTAAAATGGGGCCACCTATGTAGTGCTTTGTACGTTTTAAGCATTTCAACGCTTTTAATGTTTTTAAGGTGCTGTTTTAAATTTAGCAGATTTTATATGTATGTTTTAAAATGTGCTGTTTTCCAGTTGATCCTGGTATATTCCAATTGATACTGGATTTTATCTGTGACTAACTTCTAATCATTGTAATGTCTTACCTATAAGGTAATAATGCTTGTTTAAATTTTTAAGCATTTTAACGCTTTTAATGTTTTTAAGGTGCTGTTTTTAATTTGGCAGATTTTATATGTATGTTTTTAAATGTGCTGTTTTCCAGTCGATCCTGGTATATTTCAGTTGATCCTGGATTTTATCTGTAACTAACTTCTAACCATTGTAATGTCTTACCAATAAGGAAATAATTCAAGTCTGAATTTTTACGGATTTTAAGTCTTTTATGTTTTCCAGGCGCTCTTTTAAAATTGCAGGATTTCATTTGTGCATGTTAAGGGTGCTGTTTTCTGCTTGGGATGTTTATGTTGTATTTGCCTTGCAGCATTTGGCTTGGTTGTTTATCAGCTGTCTGGTTTTGAGCATGACATTGTAATATCATGTTGACATTTAAGACAGTCATGCTGATTTCCAACTGTTTGACAGTCAGGTTTATTTGTTGTTCACTTCCTGATATGGTTCATGAATAAAAATGGACTCTTTTTCTCAGGATAATTGGATACTTTAGGTTTGCTGGTTTTTCCCCAATTTGGGTGAATATACTAGTTCAACAATTTCGCCAAGTTTTGCCATTATAAGCAAGAAGTTGTGTTACAGTATTTGCTTAATGCTTTGCTGTGATTTCACGTTTTCAGTGAAGTCAAATGTGTTGTCTTTACTAAATATAAGGAAAAGACAAGCAGCAGCCATCACAAAAACAGCATGTTGCCGAATTATGGGCTGCATACATGCATGATGGTTTGCTGCTGACAACCTATTGATTTATTCATTTGGCTGTGCAGACAGATTTGAATGACTGGACCTGTTGTAAAAGTATTGGTTCTGATGAACATGGGAGGCCTGGTATTGCTGCTGCTGCTGTTTTTATGATTGGCCTTTGATGTATATGCTAGGAAGTCGTTTCAAAGGGTGTTATGTACAAAGGATTTTATGGTTTTGTTTTTAAAATGTGGCCACCTATGTAGTACTTTGTAAGTTTTAAGCATTTCAACGCTTTTAATGTTTTTAAGGTGCTGTTTTAAATTTAGCAGATTTTATATGTATGTTTTTAAATGTGCTGTTTTGCAGTTGATCCTGGTATATTCCAGTTGATCCTGCATTTTATCTGTGACTAACTTCTAATCATTGTAATGTCTTACCTATAAGGTAATAATGCTTGTTTAAATTTTTAAGCATTTTAACGCTTTTAATGTTTTTAAGGTGCTGTTTTTAATTTGGCAGATTTTATATATATGTTTTTAAATGTGCTGTTTTCCAGTCGATCCTGGTATATTTCAGTTGATCCTGGATTGTATCTGTAACTAACTGCTAACCATTGTAATGTCTTACCAATAAGGAAATAATTCTAGTCTGAATTTTTACGGATTTTAAGTCTTTTATGTTTTCCAGGCGCTCTTTTAAAATTGCAGGATTTCATTTGTGTATGTTAAGGGTGCTGTTTTCTGCTTGGGATGTTTATGTTGCATTTGCTTTGCAGCATTTGACTTGGTTGTTTATCAGCTGTCTGGTTTTGAGCATGACATTGTAAGATCATGTTCACATTACAGACAGTCATGCTGATTCCCAACTGTTTGACAGTCAGGTTTATTTGTTGTTCGCTTCCTGATATGGTTCATGAATAAAAATGGACTCTTTTTCGCAGGATAATTGGATACTGGAGGTTTGCTGGTTTTTCCCCAATTTGGGTGAATATACTTGTTCAACAATTTCGCCAAGTTTTGCCATTATAAGCAAGAACTTGTGTTACAGTATTTGCTTAAAGCTTTGCTGTGATTTCACGTTTCCAGTGAAGTCAAATGTGTTGTCTTTACCATATATAAGGAAAAGACAAACAGCAGCCATCACAAAAACAGCATGTTGCAGAATTATGGGCTGCATACATGCATGATGGTTTGCTGCTGACAACCCATTGATTTATTCATTTGGCTGTGCAAACAGATTTGAATGACTGGTCCTGTTGTAAAAGTATTGGTTCTGATGAACATGGGAGGCCTGGTATTGCTGCTGCAGCTGTTTTTATGATTGGCCTTTGATGTATATGCTAGGAAGTTCTTTCAAAGGGTATTATGTACAAAGGATTTTATGGTTTTGTTTTTAAAATGTGGCCACCTATGTAGTACTTTGTACGTTTTAAGCATTTCAATGCACTTAATGTTTTTAAGGTGCTGTTTTAAATTTAGCAGATTTTATATGTATGTTTTTAAATGTGCTGTTTTGCAGATACCTGGTATATTCCAGTTGATCCTGGATTTTATCTGTGACTAACTGCTAACCATTGTAATGTCTTATCTATAAGGTAATAATGCTTGTTTAAATTTTTAAGCATTTTAACGCTTTTAATGTTTTTAAGGTGCTCTTTTTAATTTGGCAGATTTTATATGTATGTCTTTAAATGTGCTGTTTTCCAGTCGATCCTGGTATATTTCAGTTGATCCTGGATTGTATCTGTAACTAACTGCTAACCATTGTAATGTCTTACCAATAAGGAAATAATTCTAGTCTGAATTTTTAGGGATTTTAGGTCTTTTATGTTTTCCAGGCGCTCTTTTAAAATTGCAGGATTTCATTTGTGTATGTTAAGGGTGCTGTTTTCTGCTTGGGATGTTTATGTTGCATTTGCTTTGCAGCATTTGACTTGGTCATTTATCAGCTGTCTGGTTTTGAGCATGACATTGTAATATCATGTTGACATTTAAGACAGTCATGCTGATTTCCAACTGTTTGACAGTCAGGTTTATTTGTTGTTCACTTCCTGATATGGTTCATGAATAAAAATGGACTCTTTTTCTCAGGATAATTGGATACTTTAGGTTTGCTGGTTTTTCCCCAATTTGGGTGAATATACTAGTTCAACAATTTCGCCAAGTTTTGCCATTATAAGCAAGAAGTTGTGTTACAGTATTTGCTTAATGCTTTGCTGTGATTTCACGTTTTCAGTGAAGTCAAATGTGTTGTCTTTACTAAATATAAGGAAAAGACAAGCAGCAGCCATCACAAAAACAGCATGTTGCCGAATTATGGGCTGCATACATGCATGATGGTTTGCTGCTGACAACCTATTGATTTATTCATTTGGCTGTGCAGACAGATTTGAATGACTGGACCTGTTGTAAAAGTATTGGTTCTGATGAACATGGGAGGCCTGGTATTGCTGCTGCTGCTGTTTTTATGATTGGCCTTTGATGTATATGCTAGGAAGTCGTTTCAAAGGGTGTTATGTACAAAGGATTTTATGGTTTTGTTTTTAAAATGTGGCCACCTATGTAGTACTTTGTAAGTTTTAAGCATTTCAACGCTTTTAATGTTTTTAAGGTGCTGTTTTAAATTTAGCAGATTTTATATGTATGTTTTTAAATGTGCTGTTTTGCAGTTGATCCTGGTATATTCCAGTTGATCCTGCATTTTATCTGTGACTAACTTCTAATCATTGTAATGTCTTACCTATAAGGTAATAATGCTTGTTTAAATTTTTAAGCATTTTAACGCTTTTAATGTTTTTAAGGTGCTGTTTTTAATTTGGCAGATTTTATATATATGTTTTTAAATGTGCTGTTTTCCAGTCGATCCTGGTATATTTCAGTTGATCCTGGATTGTATCTGTAACTAACTGCTAACCATTGTAATGTCTTACCAATAAGGAAATAATTCTAGTCTGAATTTTTACGGATTTTAAGTCTTTTATGTTTTCCAGGCGCTCTTTTAAAATTGCAGGATTTCATTTGTGTATGTTAAGGGTGCTGTTTTCTGCTTGGGATGTTTATGTTGCATTTGCTTTGCAGCATTTGACTTGGTTGTTTATCAGCTGTCTGGTTTTGAGCATGACATTGTAAGATCATGTTCACATTACAGACAGTCATGCTGATTCCCAACTGTTTGACAGTCAGGTTTATTTGTTGTTCGCTTCCTGATATGGTTCATGAATAAAAATGGACTCTTTTTCGCAGGATAATTGGATACTGGAGGTTTGCTGGTTTTTCCCCAATTTGGGTGAATATACTTGTTCAACAATTTCGCCAAGTTTTGCCATTATAAGCAAGAACTTGTGTTACAGTATTTGCTTAAAGCTTTGCTGTGATTTCACGTTTCCAGTGAAGTCAAATGTGTTGTCTTTACCATATATAAGGAAAAGACAAACAGCAGCCATCACAAAAACAGCATGTTGCAGAATTATGGGCTGCATACATGCATGATGGTTTGCTGCTGACAACCCATTGATTTATTCATTTGGCTGTGCAAACAGATTTGAATGACTGGTCCTGTTGTAAAAGTATTGGTTCTGATGAACATGGGAGGCCTGGTATTGCTGCTGCAGCTGTTTTTATGATTGGCCTTTGATGTATATGCTAGGAAGTTCTTTCAAAGGGTATTATGTACAAAGGATTTTATGGTTTTGTTTTTAAAATGTGGCCACCTATGTAGTACTTTGTACGTTTTAAGCATTTCAATGCACTTAATGTTTTTAAGGTGCTGTTTTAAATTTAGCAGATTTTATATGTATGTTTTTAAATGTGCTGTTTTGCAGATACCTGGTATATTCCAGTTGATCCTGGATTTTATCTGTGACTAACTGCTAACCATTGTAATGTCTTATCTATAAGGTAATAATGCTTGTTTAAATTTTTAAGCATTTTAACGCTTTTAATGTTTTTAAGGTGCTCTTTTTAATTTGGCAGATTTTATATGTATGTCTTTAAATGTGCTGTTTTCCAGTCGATCCTGGTATATTTCAGTTGATCCTGGATTGTATCTGTAACTAACTGCTAACCATTGTAATGTCTTACCAATAAGGAAATAATTCTAGTCTGAATTTTTAGGGATTTTAGGTCTTTTATGTTTTCCAGGCGCTCTTTTAAAATTGCAGGATTTCATTTGTGTATGTTAAGGGTGCTGTTTTCTGCTTGGGATGTTTATGTTGCATTTGCTTTGCAGCATTTGACTTGGTCATTTATCAGCTGTCTGGTTTTGAGCATGACATTGTAAGATCATGTTCACATTACAGACAGTCATGCTGATTTCCACCTGTTTGACAGTCAGGTTTATTTGTTGTTCACTTCCTGATATGGTTCATGAATAAAAATGGACTCTTTTTCTCAGGATAATTGGATACTGGAGGTTTGCTGGTTTTTCCCCAATTTGGGTGAATATACTAGTTCAACAATTTCGCCAAGTTTTGTCATTATAAGCAAGAACTTGTGTTACAGTATTTGCTTAAAGCTTTGCTGTGATTTCACGTTTCCAGTGAAGTCAAATGTGTTATCTTTACCAAATATAAGGAAAAGACAAACAGCAGCCATCACAAAAACAGCATGTTGCAGAATTATGGGCTGCATACATGCATGATGGTTTGCTGCTGACAACCCATTGATTAATTCATTTGGTTGTGCAGACAGATTTGAATGACTGGTCCTGTTGTAAAAGTATTGGTTCTGATGAACATGGGAGGCCTGGTATTGCTGCTGCAGCGGTTTTTATGATTGGCCTTTGATGTATATGCTAGGAAGTTCTTTCAAAGGGTGTCATGTACAAAGGATTCTATGGTTTTGTTTGTAAAATGTGGCCACCTATGTAGTACTTTGTACGTTTTAAGCATTTCAACGCTTTTAATGTTTTTAAGGTGCTGTTTTAAATTTAGCAGATTTTATATGTATGTTTTTAAATGTGCTGTTTTGCAGTTGATCCTGGTATATTCCAGTTGATCCTGGATTTTATCTGTGACTAACTTCTAATCATTGTAATGTCTTACCTATAAGGTAATAATGCTTGTTTAAATTTTTAAGCATTTTAACGCTTTTAGTGTTTTTAAGGTGCTGTTTTTAATTTGGCAGATTTTATATGTATGTTTTTAAATGTGCTGTTTTCCAGTCGATCCTGGTATATTTCAGTTGATCCTGGATTGTATCTGTAACTAACTGCCAACCATTGTAATGTCTTACCAATAAGGAAATAATTCTAGTCTGAATTTTTACGGATTTTAAGTCTTTTATGTTTTCCAGGCGCTCTTTTAAAATTGCAGGATTTCATTTGTGTATGTTAAGGGTGCTGTTTTCTGCTTGGGATGTTTATGTTGCATTTGCTTTGCAGCATTTGACTTGGTCATTTATCAGCTGTCTGGTTTTGAGCATGACATTGTAAGATCATGTTCACATTACAGACAGTCATGCTGATTCCCACCTGTTTGACAGTCAGGTTTATTTGTTGTTCACTTCCTGATATGGTTCATGAATAAAAATGGACTCTTTTTCTCAGGATAATTGGATACTGGAGGTTTGCTGGTTTTTCCCCAATTTGAGTGAATATACTAGTTCAACAATTTCGCCAAATTTTGCCATTATAAGCAAGAACTTGTGTTACAGTATTTGCTTAAAGCTTTGCTGTGATTCCACGTTTCCAGTGAAGTCAAATGTGTTGTCTTCACCAAACATAAGGAAAAGACAAGCAGCAGCCATCACAAAAACAGCATGTTGCAGAATTATGGGCTGCATACATGCATGATGGTTTGCTGCTGACAACCCATTGATTAATTCATTTGGCTGTGCAGACAGATTTGAATGACTGGTCCTGTTGTAAAAGTAATGGTTCTGATGAACATGGGAGGCCTGGTATTGCTGCTGCAGCTGTTTTTATGATTGGCCTTTGATGTATATGCTAGGAAGTTCTTTCAAAGGGTGTTATATACAAAGGATTTTATGGTTTTGTTTGAAAAAGGTGGCCACCTATGTAGTACTTTGTAAGTTTTAAGCATTTCAACGCTTTTAATGTTTTTAAGGTGCTGTTTTAAATTTAGCAGATTTTATATGTATGTTTTTAAATGTGCTGTTTTGCAGTTGATCCTGGTATATTCCAGTTGATCCTGGATTTTATCTGTGACTAACTTCTAATCATTGTAATGTCTTACCTATAAGGTAATAATGCTTGTTTAAATTTTTAAGCATTTTAACGCTTTTAATGTTTTTAAGGTGCTGTTTTTAATTTGGCAGATTTTGTATGTATGTTTTTAAATGTGCTGTTTTCCAGTCGATCCTGGTATATTTCAGTTGATCCTGGATTGTATCTGTAACTAACTGCTAACCATTGTAATGTCTTACCAATAAGGAAATAATTCTAGTCTGAATTTTTACGGATTTTAAGTCTTTTATGTTTTCCAGGCGCTCTTTTAAAATTGCAGGATTTCATTTGTGTATGTTAAGGGTGCTGTTTTCTGCTTGGGATGTTTATGTTGCATTTGCTTTGCAGCATTTGACTTGGTTGTTTATCAGCTGTCTGGTTTTGAGCATGACATTGTAAGATCATGTTCACATTACAGACAGTCATGCTGATTCCCAACTGTTTGACAGTCAGGTTTATTTGTTGTTCGCTTCCTGATATGGTTCATGAATAAAAATGGACTCTTTTTCGCAGGATAATTGGATACTGGAGGTTTGCTGGTTTTTCCCCAATTTGGGTGAATATACTAGTTCAACAATTTCGCCAAGTTTTGCCATTATAAGCAAGAACTTGTGTTACAGTATTTGCTTAAAGCTTTGCTGTGATTTCACGTTTCCAGTGAAGTCAAATGCGTTGTCTTTACCAAATATAAGGAAAAGACAAGCAGCAGCCATCACAAAAACAGCATGTTGCAGAATTATGGGCTGCATACATGCATGATGGTTTGCTGCTGACAACCCATTGATTAATTCATTTGGCTGTGCAGACAGATTTGAATGACTGGTCCTGTTGTAAAAGTATTGGTTCTGATGAACATGGGAGGCCTGGTATTGCTGCTGCAGCTGTTTTTATGATTGGCCTTTGATGTATATGCTAGGAAGTTCTTTCAAAGGGTGTTATGTACAAAGGATTTTATGGTTTTGTTTGTAAAATGTGGCCACCTATGTAGTACTTTGTACGTTTTAAGCATTTCAACGCTTTTAATGTTTTTAAGGTGCTGTTTTAAATTTAGCAGATTTTATATGTATGTTTTTAAATGTGCTGTTTTGCAGTTGATCCTGCTATATTCCAGTTGATCCTGGATTTTATCTGTGACTAACTTCTAATCATTGTAATGTCTTACCTATAAGGTAATAGTGCTTGTTTAAATTTTTAAGCATTTTAACGCTTTTAATGTTTTTAAGGTGCTGTTTTTAATTTTGGCAGATTTTATATGTATGTTTTTAAATGTGCTGTTTTCCAGTCGATCCTGGTATATTTCAGTTGATCCTGGATTGTATCTGTAACTAACTGCTAACCATTGTAATGTCTTACCAATAAGGAAAGAATTCTAGTCTGAATTTTTAGGGATTTTAAGTCTTTTATGTTTTCCAGGCGCTCTTTTAAAATTGCAGGATTTCATTTGTGTATGTTAAGGGTGCTGTTTTCTGCTTGGGATGTTTATGTTGCATTTGCTTTGCAGCATTTGACTTGGTCATTTATCAGCTGTCTGGTTTTGAGCATGACATTGTAAGATCATGTTCACATTACAGACAGTCATGCTGATTTCCATCTGTTTGACAGTCAGGTTTATTTGTTGTTCACTTCCTGATATGGTTCATGAATAAAAATGGACTCTTTTTCTCAGGATAATTGGATACTGGAGGTTTGCTGGTTTTTCCCCAATTTGGGTGAATATACTAGTTCAACAATTTCGCCAAGTTTTGCCATTATAAGCAAGAACTTGTGTTACAGTATTTGCTTAAAGCTTTGCTGTGATTTCACGTTTTCAGTGAAGTCAAATGTGTTGTCTTTACCAAATATAAGGAAAAGAATAGCAGCAGCCATGACTAAAACAGCATGTTGCAGAATTATGGGCTGCATACATGCATGATGGTTTGCTGCTGACAACCCATTGATTAATTCATTTGGCTGTGCAGACAGATTTGAATGACTGGTCCTGTTGTAAAAGTAATGGTTCTGATGAACATGGGAGGCCTGGTATTGCTGCTGCAGCTGTTTTTATGATTGGCCTTTGATGTATATGCTAGGAAGTTCTTTCAAAGGGTGTTATGTACAAAGGATTTTATGGTTTTGTTTGTAAAATGTGGCCACCTATGTAGTACTTTGTACGTTTTAAGCATTTCAACGCTTTTAATGTTTTTAAGGTGCTGTTTTAAATTTAGCAGATTTTATATGTATGTTTTTAAATGTGCTGTTTTGCAGTTGATCCTGGTATATTCCAGTTGATCCTGGATTTTATCTGTGACTAACTTCTAATCATTGTAATGTCTTACCTATAAGGTAATAATGCTTGTTTAAATTTTTAAGCATTTTAACGCTTTTAATGTTTTTAAGGTGCTGTTTTTAATTTGGCAGATTTTATATGTATGTTTTTAAATGTGCTGTTTTCCAGTCGATCCTGGTATATTTCAGTTGATCCTGGATTTTATCTGTAACTAACTGCTAACTATTGTAATGTCCTACCAATAAGGAAATAATTCTAGTCTGAATTTTTACGGATTTTAAGTCTTTTATGTTTTCCAGGCGCTCTTTTAAAATTGCAGGATTTCATTTGTGTATGTTAAGGGTGCTGTTTTCTGCTTGGGATGTTTATGTTGCATTTGCTTTGCAGCATTTGACTTGGTTGTTTATCAGCTGTCTGGTTTTGAGCATGACATTGTAAGATCATGTTCACATTACAGACAGTCATGCTGATTTCCACCTGTTTGACAGTCAGGTTTATTTGTTGTTCACTTCCTGATATGGTTCATGAATGAAAATGGACTCTTTTTCTCAGGATAATTGGATACTGGAGGTTTGCTGGTTTTTCCCCAATTTGGGTGAATATACTAGTTCAACAATTTCGCCAAGTTTTGCCATTATAAGCAAGAACTTGTGTTACAGTATTTGCTTAAAGCTTTGCTGTGATTTCACGTTTCCAGTGAAGTCAAATGTGTTGTCTTTACCAAATATAAGGAAAAGACAAACAGCAGCCAACACAAAAACAGCATGTTGCAGAAATATGGGCTGCATACATGCATGATGGTTTGCTGCTGACAACCCATTGATTAATTCATTTGGCTGTGCAGACAGATTTGAATGACTGGTCCTGTTGTAAAAGTATTGGTTCTGATGAACATGGGAGGCCTGGTATTGCTGCTGCAGCTGTTTTTATGATTGGCCTTTGATGTATTTGCTAGGAAGTTCTTTCAAAGGGTGTTATGTACAAAGGATATGATGGTTTTGTTTTTAAAATGTGGCCACCTATGTAGTACTTTGTACGTTTTAAGCATTTCAACGCTTTTAATGTTTTTAAGGTGCTGTTTTAAATTTAGCAGATTTTATATGTATGTTTTTAAATGTGCTGTTTTGCAGTTGATCCTGCTATATTCCAGTTGATCCTGGATTTAATCTGTGACCAACTTCTAATCATTGTAATGTCTTACCTATAAGGTAATAATGCTTGTTTAAATTTTTAAGCATTTTAACGCTTTTAATGTTTTTAAGGTGCTGTTTTTTATTTGGCAGATTTTATATATGTATGTTTTTAAATGTGCTGTTTTCCAGTCGATCCTGGTATATTTCAGTTGATCCTGGATTTTAGCTGTAACTAACTGCTAACCATTGTAATGTCCTACCAATAAGGAAATAATTCTAGTCTGAATTTTTACGGATTTTAAGTCTTTTATGCTTTCCAGGCGCTCTTTAAAATTGCAGGATTTCATTTGTGCATGTTAAGGGTGCTGTTTTCACCTTGGGATGTTTAAGTTGTATTTGCCTTGCAGCATTTGACTTGGTTGTTTATCAGCTGTCTGGTTTTGAGCATGACATTGTAAGATCATGTTCACGTTACAGACAGTCATGCTGATTTCCACCTGTTTGACAGTCAGGTTTATTTGTTGTTTGCTTCCTGATATGGTTCATGAATAAAAATGGACTCTTTTTCTCAGGATAATTGGATACTTTAGGTTTGTGCTGGTTTTCCCCAATTTGGGTGAATATACTAGTTCAACAATTTCGCCAAGTTTTGCCATTATAAGCAAGAACTTGTGTTACAGTATTTGCTTAATGCTTTGCTGTGATTTCACGTTTTCAGTGAAGTGCTGTGATTTCACGTTTTCAGTGAAGTCAAATGTGTTGTCTTTACCAAATATAAGGAAAAAACAAGCAGCAGCCATCACAAAAACAGCATGTTGCAGAATTATGGGCTGCATACATGCATGATGGTTTGCTGCTGACAACCCATTGATTTATTCATTTGGCTGTGCAGACAGATTTGAATGACTGGTCCTGTTATAAAAGTAATGGTTCTGATGAACATGGGAGGCCTGGTATTGCTGCTGCAGCTGTTTTTATGATTGGCCTTTGATGTATATGCTAGGAAGTTCTTTCAAAGGGTGTTATGTACAAAGGATTTTATGGTTTTGTTTTTTAAATGTGGCCACCTATGTAGTACTTTGTACATTTTAAGCATTTCAACGCTTTTAATATTTTTAATGTGCTATTTTAAATGTAGCAGATTTTATATGTATGTTTTTAAATGTGCTGTTTTCCAGTTGATCCTGCTATATTCCAGTTGATCCTGGATTTTATCTGTAACTAACTGCTAGCCATTGTAATGTCCTACCAATAAGGAAATAATTCTAGTCTGAATTTTTACGGATTTTAAGTCTTTTATGTTTTCCAGGCGCTCTTTTAAAATTGCAGGATTTCATTTGTGTATGTTAAGGGTGCTGTTTTCTTCTTGGGATGTTTATGTTGCATTTGCTTTGCAGCATTTGACTTGGTTGTTTATCAGCTGTCTGGTTTTGAGCATGACATTGTAAGATCATGTTCACATTACAGACAGTCATGCTGATTTCCACCTGTTTGACAGTCAGGTTTATTTGTTGTTCACTTCCTGATATGGTTCATGAATAAAAATGGACTCTTTTTCTGAGGATAAATCGATACTGGAGGTTTGCTGGTTTTTCCCCAATTTGGGTGAATATACTAGTTCAACAATTTCGCCAAGTTTTGCCATTATAAGCAAGAACTTGTGTTACAGTATTTGCTTAAAGCTTTGCTGTGATTTCACGTTTCCAGTGAAGTCAAATGTGTTGTCTTTACCAAATATAAGGAAAAGACAAACAGCAGCCAACACAAAAACAGCATGTTGCAGAAATATGGGCTGCATACATGCATGATGGTTTGCTGCTGACAACCCATTGATTAATTCATTTGGCTGTGCAGACAGATTTGAATGACTGGTCCTGTTGTAAAAGTATTGGTTCTGATGAACATGGGAGGCCTGGTATTGCTGCTGCAGCTGTTTTTATGATTGGCCTTTGATGTATTTGCTAGGAAGTTCTTTCAAAGGGTGTTATGTACAAAGGATATGATGGTTTTGTTTTTAAAATGTGGCCACCTATGTAGTACTTTGTACGTTTTAAGCATTTCAACGCTTTTAATGTTTTTAAGGTGCTGTTTTTAATTTGGCAGATTTTATATATGTATGTTTTTAAATGTGCTGTTTTCCAGTCGATCCTGGTATATTTCAGTTGATCCTGGATTTTATCTGTAACTAACTGCTAACCATTGTAATGTCCTACCAATAAGGAAATAATTCTAGTCTGAGTTTTTACGGATTTTAAGTCTTTTATGCTTTCCAGGCGCTCTTTAAAATTGCAGGATTTCATTTGTGCATGTTAAGGGTGCTGTTTTCACCTTGGGATGTTTAAGTTGTATTTGCCTTGCAGCATTTGACTTGGTTGTATATCAGCTGTCTGGTTTTGAGCATGACATTGTAAGATCATGTTCACGTTACAGACAGTCATGCTGATTTCCTACTGTTTGACAGTCAGGTTTATTTGTTGTTTGCTTCCTGATATGGTTCATGAATAAAAATTGGACTCTTTTTCTTAGGATAATTGGATACTGGAGGTTTGCTGGTTTTCCCCAATTTGGGTGAATATTCTAGTTCAACAATTTCGCCAAGTTTTGCCATTATAAGCAAGAACTTGTGTTACAGTATTTGCTTAATGCTTTGCTGTGATTTCACGTTTTCAGTGAAGTGCTGTGATTTCACGTTTTCAGTGAAGTCAAATGTGTTGTCTTTACCAAATATAAGGAAAAGACAAACAGCAGCCATCACAAAAACAGCATGTTGCAGAATTATTGGCTGCATACATGCATGATGGTTTGCTGCTGACAACCCATTGATTAATTCATTTGGCTGTGCAGACAGATTTGAATGACTGGTCCTGTTGTAAAAGTATTGGTTCTGATGAACATGGGAGGCCTGGTATTGCTGCTGCAGCTGTTTTTATGATTGGCCTTTGTTGTATATGATAGGAAGTTCTTTCAGAGGGTGTTATGTACAAAGGATGTTATGGTTTTGTTTTTAAAATGTGGCCACCTATGTAGTACTTTGTACGTTTTAAGCATTTCAATGCTTTTAATGTTTTTAAGGTGCTGTTTTAAATTTAGCAGATTTTATATGCATGTTTTTAATAGTGCTGTTTTCCAGTTGATCCTGGTATATTCCAGTTGATCCTGGTATATTCCAGTTGATCCTGGATTTTATCTGTGACTAACTTCTAATCATTCTAATGTCTTACCTATAAGGTAATAATGCTTGTTTAAATTTTTAAGCATATTAACGCTTTTAATGTTTTTAAGGTGCTGTTTTTAATTTGGCAGATTTTATATATGTATGTTTTTAAATGTGCTGTTTTCCAGTCGATCCTGGTATATTTCAGTTGATCCTGGATTTTACCTGTAACTCATTGCTAACCATTGTATTGTCTTACCAATAAGGAAAGAATTCTAGTCTGAATTTTTACGGATTTTAAGTCTTTTATGTTTTCCAGGCACTCTTTTAAAATTGCAGAATTTCATTTGTGCATGTTAAGGGTGCTGTTTTCTGCTTGGGATGTTTATGTTGTATTTGCCTTGCAGCATTTGACTTGGTTGTTTATCAGCTGTCTGGTTTTGAGCATGACATTGTAAGATCATATTCAGGTTACAGACAGTCATGCTGATTTCCAACTGTTTGACAGTCAGGTTTATTTGTTGTTCACTTCCTGATATGGTTCATGAATAAAAATGGACTCTTTTTCTCAGGATAATTGGATACTTTAGGTTTGCTGGTTTTTCTCCAATTTGGGTGAATATACTAGTTCAAAAATTTCGCCAAGTTTTGCCATTATAAGCAAGAACTTGTGTTACAGTATTTGCTTAATGCTTTGCTGTGATTTCACGTTTTCAGTGAAGTGCTGTGATTTCACGTTTTCAGTGAAGTCAAATGTGTTGTCTTTACCAAATATAAGGAAAAGACAAACAGCAGCCATCACAAAAACAGCATGTTGCAGAATTATTGGCTGCATACATGCATGATGGTTTGCTGCTGACAACCCATTGATTAATTCATTTGGCTGTGCAGACAGATTTGAATGACTGGTCCTGTTGTAAAAGTATTGGTTCTGATGAACATGGGAGGCCTGGTATTGCTGCTGCAGCTGTTTTTATGATTGGCCTTTGTTGTATATGATAGGAAGTTCTTTCAGAGGGTGTTATGTACAAAGGATGTTATGGTTTTGTTTTTAAAATGTGGCCACCTATGTAGTACTTTGTACGTTTTAAGCATTTCAACGCTTTTAATGTTTTTAAGGTGCTGTTTTAAATTTAGCAGATTTTATATGCATGTTTTTAATAGTGCTGTTTTCCAGTTGATCCTGGTATATTCCAGTTGATCCTGGTATATTCCAGTTGATCCTGGATTTTATCTGTGACTAACTTCTAATCATTCTAATGTCTTACCTATAAGGTAATAATGCTTTTTTAAATTTTTAAGCATATTAACGCTTTTAATGTTTTTAAGGTGCTGTTTTTAATTTGGCAGATTTTATATATGTATGTTTTTAAATGTGCTGTTTTCCAGTCGATCCTGGTATATTTCAGTTGATCCTGGATTTTACCTGTAACTAATTGCTAACCATTGTATTGTCTTACCAATAAGGAAAGAATTCTAGTCTGAATTTTTACGGATTTTAAGTCTTTTATGTTTTCCAGGCACTCTTTTAAAATTGCAGAATTTCATTTGTGCATGTTAAGGGTGCTGTTTTCTGCTTGGGATGTTTATGTTGTATTTGCCTTGCAGCATTTGACTTGGTTGTTTATCAGCTGTCTGGTTTTGAGCATGACATTGTAAGATCATATTCAGGTTACAGACAGTCATGCTGATTTCCAACTGTTTGACAGTCAGGTTTATTTGTTGTTCACTTCCTGATATGGTTCATGAATAAAAATGGACTCTTTTTCTCAGGATAATTGGATACTTTAGGTTTGCTGGTTTTTCTCCAATTTGGGTGAATATACTAGTTCAAAAATTTCGCCAAGTTTTGCCATTATAAGCAAGAACTTGTGTTACAGTATTTGCTTAATGCTTTGCTGTGATTTCACGTTTTCAGTGAAGTGCTGTGATTTCACGTTTTCAGTGAAGTCAAATGTGTTGTCTTTACCAAATATAAGGAAAAGACAAACAGCAGCCATCACAAAAACAGCATGTTGCAGAATTATTGGCTGCATACATGCATGATGGTTTGCTGCTGACAACCCATTGATTAATTCATTTGGCTGTGCAGACAGATTTGAATGACTGGTCCTGTTGTAAAAGTATTGGTTCTGATGAACATGGGAGGCCTGGTATTGCTGCTGCAGCTGTTTTTATGATTGGCCTTTGTTGTATATGATAGGAAGTTCTTTCAGAGGGTGTTATGTACAAAGGATGTTATGGTTTTGTTTTTAAAATGTGGCCACCTATGTAGTACTTTGTACGTTTTAAGCATTTCAACGCTTTTAATGTTTTTAAGGTGCTGTTTTAAATTTAGCAGATTTTATATGCATGTTTTTAATAGTGCTGTTTTCCAGTTGATCCTGGTATATTCCAGTTGATCCTGGTATATTCCAGTTGATCCTGGATTTTATCTGTGACTAACTTCTAATCATTCTAATGTCTTACCTATAAGGTAATAATGCTTTTTTAAATTTTTAAGCATATTAACGCTTTTAATGTTTTTAAGGTGCTGTTTTTAATTTGGCAGATTTTATATATGTATGTTTTTAAATGTGCTGTTTTCCAGTCGATCCTGGTATATTTCAGTTGATCCTGGATTTTACCTGTAACTAATTGCTAACCATTGTATTGTCTTACCAATAAGGAAAGAATTCTAGTCTGAATTTTTACGGATTTTAAGTCTTTTATGTTTTCCAGGCACTCTTTTAAAATTGCAGAATTTCATTTGTGCATGTTAAGGGTGCTGTTTTCTGCTTGGGATGTTTATGTTGTATTTGCCTTGCAGCATTTGACTTGGTTGTTTATCAGCTGTCTGGTTTTGAGCATGACATTGTAAGATCATATTCAGGTTACAGACAGTCATGCTGATTTCCAACTGTTTGACAGTCAGGTTTATTTGTTGTTCACTTCCTGATATGGTTCATGAATAAAAATGGACTCTTTTTCTCAGGATAATTGGATACTTTAGGTTTGCTGGTTTTTCTCCAATTTGGGTGAATATACTAGTTCAAAAATTTCGCCAAGTTTTGCCATTATAAGCAAGAACTTGTGTTACAGTATTTGCTTAATGCTTTGCTGTGATTTCACGTTTTCAGTGAAGTGCTGTGATTTCACGTTTTCAGTGAAGTCAAATGTGTTGTCTTTACCAAATATAAGGAAAAGACAAACAGCAGCCATCACAAAAACAGCATGTTGCAGAATTATTGGCTGCATACATGCATGATGGTTTGCTGCTGACAACCCATTGATTAATTCATTTGGCTGTGCAGACAGATTTGAATGACTGGTCCTGTTGTAAAAGTATTGGTTCTGATGAACATGGGAGGCCTGGTATTGCTGCTGCAGCTGTTTTTATGATTGGCCTTTGTTGTATATGATAGGAAGTTCTTTCAGAGGGTGTTATATACAAAGGATGTTATGGTTTTGTTTTTAAAATGTGGCCACCTATGTAGTACTTTGTACGTTTTAAGCATTTCAACGCTTTTAATGTTTTTAAGGTGCTGTTTTAAATTTAGCAGATTTTATATGCATGTTTTTAATAGTGCTGTTTTCCAGTTGATCCTGGTATATTCCAGTTGATCCTGGTATATTCCAGTTGATCCTGGATTTTATCTGTGACTAACTTCTAATCATTCTAATGTCTTACCTATAAGGTAATAATGCTTTTTTAAATTTTTAAGCATATTAACGCTTTTAATGTTTTTAAGGTGCTGTTTTTAATTTGGCAGATTTTATATATGTATGTTTTTAAATGTGCTGTTTTCCAGTCGATCCTGGTATATTTCAGTTGATCCTGGATTTTACCTGTAACTAATTGCTAACCATTGTATTGTCTTACCAATAAGGAAAGAATTCTAGTCTGAATTTTTACGGATTTTAAGTCTTTTATGTTTTCCAGGCACTCTTTTAAAATTGCAGAATTTCATTTGTGCATGTTAAGGGTGCTGTTTTCTGCTTGGGATGTTTATGTTGTATTTGCCTTGCAGCATTTGACTTGGTTGTTTATCAGCTGTCTGGTTTTGAGCATGACATTGTAAGATCATATTCAGGTTACAGACAGTCATGCTGATTTCCAACTGTTTGACAGTCAGGTTTATTTGTTGTTCACTTCCTGATATGGTTCATGAATAAAAATGGACTCTTTTTCTCAGGATAATTGGATACTTTAGGTTTGCTGGTTTTTCTCCAATTTGGGTGAATATACTAGTTCAAAAATTTCGCCAAGTTTTGCCATTATAAGCAAGAACTTGTGTTACAGTATTTGCTTAATGCTTTGCTGTGATTTCACGTTTTCAGTGAAATCAAATGTGTTGTCTTTACCAAATATAAGGATAAGACAAACAGCAACCATCACAAAAACAGCATGTTGCAGTATTATGGGCTGCATACATGCATGATGGTTTGCTGCTGACAACCCATTGATTAATTCATTTGGCTGTGCAGACAGATTTGAATGACTGGTCCTGTAGTAAAAGTATTGGTTCTGATGAACATGGGAGGCCTGGTATTGCTGCTACAGCTGTTTTTATGATTGGCCTTTGATGTATATGCTAGGAAGTTCTTTCAAAGGGTGTTATGTACAAAGGATTTTATGGTTTTGTTTTTAAAATGTGGCCACCTATGTAGTACTTTGTACGTTTTAAGCATTTCAACGCTTTTAATGTTTTTAAGGTGCTGTTTTAAATTTAGCAGATTTTATATGTATGTTTTTAAATGTGCTGTTTTCCAGTTGATCCTGGTATATTCCAGTTTATCCTGGATTTAATCTGTGACTAACTTCTAATCATTGTAATGTCTTACCTATAAAGTAATAATGCTTGTTTCAATTTTTAAGCATTTTAACGCTTTTAATGTTTTTAAGGTGCTGTTTTTAATTTGGCAGATTTTATATGTATGTTTTTAAATGTGCTGTTTTCCAGTCGATCCTGGTATATTTCAGTTGATCCTGGATTGTATCTGTAACTAACTGCTAACCATTGTAATGTCTTACCAATAAGGAAAGAATTCTAGTCTGAATTTTTACGGATTTTAAGTCTTTTATGTTTTCCAGGCACTCTTTTAAAATTGCAGGATTTCATTTGTGTATGTTAAGGGTGCTGTTTTCTGCTTGGGATGTTTATGTTGCATTTGCTTTGCAGCATTTGACTTGGTTGTTTATCAGCTGTCTGGTTTTGAGCATGACATTGTAAGATCATGTTCACATTACAGACAGTCATGCTGATTTCCATCTGTTTGACAGTCAGGTTTATTTGTTGTTCACTTCCTGATATGGTTCATGAATAAAAATGGACTCTTTTTCTCAGGATAATTGGATACTTTAGGTTTGCTGGTTTTTCTCCAATTTGGGGGAATATACTAGTTCAACAATTTCGCCAAGTTTTGCCATTATAAGCAAGAACTTGTGTTACAGTATTTGCTTAAAGCTTTGCTGTGATTTCACGTTTCCAGTGAAGTCAAATGTGTTGTCTTTACCAAATATAAGGAAAAGACAAACAGCAGCCATCACAAAAACAGCATGTTGCAGAATTATGGGCTGCATACATGCATGATGGTTTGCTGCTGCCAACCCATTGATTAATTCATTTGGCTGTGCAGACAGATTTGAATGACTGGTCTTATTGTAAAAGTAATGGTTCTGATGAACATGGGAGGCCTGGTATTGCTGCTGCAGCTGTTTTTATGATTGGCCTTTGATGTATATGCTAGGAAGTTCCTTTAAAGGGTTCTATGTACAAAGGATTTTATGGTTTTGTGTTTAAAATGGTGCCACCTATGTAGTACTTTGTACGTTTTAAGCATTTCAACGCTTTAAGCATTTTAACGCTTTTAATGTTTTTAAGGTGCTGTTTTAAATTTACCAGATTTTATATGTATGTTTTTAAATGTGCTGTTTTCCAGTTGATCCTGGTATATTCCAGTTGATCCTGAATTTTATCTGTGACTAACTTCTAATCATTGTAATGTCTTACCTATAAGGAAACAATTCTTGTCAGAATTTTTAGGGATTTTAAGTCTTTTATGTTTTCCAGGCGCTCTTTTAAAATTGCAGGATTTCATTTGTGCATGTTAAGGGTGCTGTTTTCTGCTTGGGATGTTTATGTTGTATTTGCCTTGCAGCATTTGACTTGGTTGTTTATCAGTTGTCTGGTGTAGAGCATGACATTGTAAGATCATGTTCACATTACAGACAGTCATGCTGATTTCCACCTGTTTGACAGTCAGGTTTATTTGTTGTTCGCTTTCTGATATGGTTCATGAATAAAAATGGGACTCTTTTTCTCAGGATAATTGGATACTTTAGGTTTGCTGGTTTTTCCCCAATTTGGGTGAATATACTAGTTCAACAATTCTGCCAAGTTTTGCCATTATAAGCAAGAACTTGTGTTACAGTATTTGCTTAATGCTTTGCTGTGATTTCAAGTTTTCAGTGAAGTCAAATGTGTTGTCTTTACCAAATATAAGGAAAAGACAAACAGCAACCATCACAAAAACAGCATGTTGCAGTATTATGGGCTGCATACATGCATGATGGTTTGCTGCTGACAACCCATTGATTAATTCATTTGGCTGTGCAGACAGATTTGAATGACTGGTCCTGTTGTAAAAGTATTGGTTCTGATGAACATGGGAGGCCTGGTATTGCTGCTGCAGCTGTTTTTATGATTGGCCTTTGATGTATATGCAAGGAAGTTCTTTCAAAGGGTGTTATGTACAAAGGATTTTATGGTTTTGTTTTTAAAATGTGGCCACCTATGTAGTACTTTGTACGTTTTAAGCATTTCAACGCTTTTAATGTTTTTAAGGTGCTGTTTTAAATTTAGCAGATTTTATATGTATGTTTTTAAATGTGCTGTTTTCCAGTTGATCCTGGTATATTCCAGTTTATCCTGGATTTTATCTGTGACTAACTTCTAATCATTGTTATGTCTTACCTATAAAGTAATAATGCTTGTTTCAATTTTTAAGCATTTTAACGCTTTTAATGTTTTTAAGGTGCTGTTTTTAATTTGGCAGATTTTATATGTATGTTTTTAAATGTGCTGTTTGTCAGTCGATCCTGGTATATTTCAGTTGATCCTCGATTGTATCTGTAACTAACTGCTAACCATTGTAATGTCTTACCAATAAGGAAAGAATTCTAGTCTGAATTTTTACGGATTTTAAGTCTTTTATGTTTTCCAGGCGCTCTTTTAAAATTGCAGGATTTCATTTGTGCATGTTAAGGGTGCTGTTTTCTGCTTGAGATGTTTATGTTGTATTTGCCTTGCAGCATTTGACTTGGTTGTTTATCAGCTGTCTGGTTTTGAGCATGACATTTTAAGATCATGTTCACATTACAGACAGTCATGCTGATTTCCACGTGTTTGACAGTCAGGTTTATTTGTTGTTCGCTTCCTGATATGGTTCATGAATAAAAATGGACTCTTTTTCTCAGGATAATTGGATACTTTAGGCTTGCTGGTTTTTCTCCAATTTGGGTGAATATACTAGTTCAACAATTTCGCCAAGTTTTGCCATTATAAGCAAGAACTTGTGTTACAGTATTTGCTTAAAGCTTTGCTGTGATTTCACGTTTCAAGTGAAGTCAAATGTGTTGTCTTTACCAAATATAAGGAAAAGACAAACAGCAGCCATCACAAAAACAGCATGTTGCAGAATTATGGGCTGCATACATGCATGATGGTTTGCTGCTGACAACCCATTGATTAATTCATTTGGCTGTGCAGACAGATTTGAATGACTGGTCTTATTGTAAAAGTAATGGTTCTGATGAACATGGGAGGCCTGGTATTGCTGCTGCAGCTGTTTTTATGATTGGCCTTTGATGTATATGCTAGGAAGTTCCTTTAAAGGGTGTTATGTACAAAGGATTTTATGGTTTTGTTTTTAAAATGGGGCCACCTATGTAGTACTTTGTACGTTTTAAGCATTTCAACGCTTTAAGCATTTCAACGCTTTTAATGTTTTTAAGGTGCTGTTTTAAATTTAGCAGATTTTATATGTATGTTTTTAAATGTGCTGTTTTCCAGTTGATCCTGGTATATTCTAGTTGATCCTGGATTTTATCTCTGACTAACTTCTAATCATTGTAATGTCTTACCTATAAGGTAATAATGCTTGTTTCAATTTTTAAGCATTTTAACGCTTTTAATGTTTTTAAGGTGCTGTTTTAAATTTAGCAGATTTTATATGTATGTTTTTAAATGTGCTGTTTTCCAGTTGATCCTGGATTTTATCTGTAACTAATTTCTAGCCATTGTAATGTCTTACCAATAAGGAAATAATTCTAGTGTGAATTTTTGCGTCTTTTCTTTTTTCAGGCGCTCTTTTAAAATTGCAGGATTTCATTTGTTTATGTTAAGGGTGCTGTTTTCTGCTTGGGATGTTTATGTTGCATTTGCCTTGCAGCATTTGACTTGGTTGTTTATCAGCTGTCTGGTTTTGAGCATGACATTGTAAGATCATGTTCACGTTACAGACAGTCATGCTGATTTCCAACTGTTTGACAGTCAGGTCTATTTGTTGTTCGCTTCCTAATATGGTTCATGAATAAAAATGGACTCTTTTTCTCAGGATAATTGGATACTGGAGGTCTGCTGGTTTCTCCCCAATTTGGGTTAATATACTAGTTCCAACAATTTCCCCAAGTCTTGCCATTATAAGCAAGAACTTGTGTTACATTATTTGCTTGTTGCTTTGCTGTGATTTCACGTTTTTACTAAAGTCAAATGTGTTGTCTTTATCAAATATAAGGGAAAGACAAGCAACCACCATCACATGTCCCGGAATTATCAGCTGTGAACGTGCATGATGGTGTCTTGCTGACATCCCATTGATTAATTCATTTGGACGTGGAAGCCTTGAATTTTCAAAACTGCATGAAACGTGATACTAGAGATAAATTAGGGTATAGGTTCTGACTTGGATTCTGGATTAGTCTTGTGTGTGCAGACAGATTGGATTCACTTGTCCTGTTTTGAAATATTTACTTCTGATAAAAATGGGAGACCTGATATTTTTGCTACTGCTGCTATAATTGGCTTTTGACGTGTATGTTTGCAAGTTGCTTGAAAGGGTGTTATATACTGATGATTTTATGCTGTACTTGTTTTTAAAAAGCAGGCACCTATAAAGTAGTAATCGACTTGTTTCTAAGTTTTTAATCATTTTAGAATTTTTTAGTTTTTAAGCTGCTGTTTTACATTTGGCAGATTTATTATGTATATTTTAACGGTGGTGGTTTCTAGTTGATCCTGGATTTTATCTGTAAATTGCTTTTAATCATTGTAATGTCTTACCTATAAGGCATTAATTTACTCTTCTATTATTCTTTTATGTTTTTAAAGTGTTGTTTTAAATTTGCCATATTTTATTTGTATATTTTAAGGGGCTGTTTTCTGTCTGCAATGTTTATGTTGCATTTCCTCTTTCAGCATTTGACTCCGTTGTTTATCATGTGTTTCTCTTTTGTGGTTGACATTGACAGTTCATGTTCAAATATTTGTTTTTTCCCTTTCTGAGATTGTTCATGAATGAATATGAAATCCTTTTCTCAGGACATTTGGATACTTTAAGTTATCTAGTATTTCCCCAATATGGGTGCATATACTACTTCCAACAATTTCCCCAAGTCTTGGCATTATAAGCAAGAACTTCTGTTACAGTATTTTCTTATTGTATGCTATGATTTCACGTTTTTTACTATATTCAAGCATGTTGTCTTCACCAAATATAAGGCCAAGGCAAGCAGCCACCATCACAAAAAGCATATCTGGGAATTAAAGACTACAAAACATGCATGATGATTTCCCGTTGGCAACCCATTTATCAATTTATTATGCTATTGAGTCCTTGCACTTTCAAAATTGTGCACGAAACGTGATATTAATGATAAATAAGGGTAAAGGTTCCCACTTAGAGGCTGGATTGTTAAAGGTGTGCAGAGAGAGATTGGCTTGACTTGTTTTTTGTACATTTTGGTTGAGATGTACATGGGGGACATGACACTGCTGCTGCTGTTTCTATGATGGGAGGTTAATTGTATGTCAGTAAGTTGCGTCAAAGAGTGCTATGTACTGTGTATTTTATGGTTTTTCTGTTTTTAAAATGTAGACCCAAATGTAGTAGTTATTGACTTTAAGTTTAACGTTTTGTATTTCTGAAGGATTTTAACATTTTATGGTTTTAAGATGCCATTTTACGATTCACACTGCATTCTATCTGTATTTCCCTGAATCATTTTAATGTCTTATATTTGGAATCTTTTTAGGCTCTTCGGTTTATCATACTAATTTGCCCATTTGGAAATAAGGGACTTTTATTAACACTTTTTTTTGCTTTTAAGATCTTTTGCAAGTAAAAAAAAATCAGCTGTCAAGATTTTCTCTGTACTGTTTTGTATTCAAAAGATTGGGGGAAATAGTATAAATAACTGCTGTTGAATTTGTTGGTTGCTGAAAGTTTATCGAAACTATTATTTTAGACGACTCCTATTTGTCAGACTATGTATATTTATTGCAGCTATTCAACTTTGCAAGGTTATGTATACTCATAATTGAGACGTGTATACATTCTTGCATGAAATAAGTTTTAACTTGTTTGCTTTTAATGACTTGTAAACAGGCTTCTGGTATAATACATGTATTAATTGTCAAGTAATCCACCTTTGATATTCAGACAATCCATTGATCCTCTACTATTGGCTAGATTTTTCTTTGCATTTTGGAATGCTTCAATGTGATGGTCGATTAGTTTTTGATAATCTAATTGCGTCGCAACCTTATGTTTTCACCACACTTTCTAATTGAGCAGAACTTGTTTTCTTTCCTTTTTTTACAAATGTTTTATTGGTTTTGATTTTCCGGGCGAGGGGAAACTTCTCTGCTGTTACTTTGAAAATAATTTTTGGTTTCCAGTGGATCTTCTTAATTATCTGTGTATTAATGAAAAGCTGATGAAAATATTAAGAAAATCCATAGATATGGACCAGATTTTTCTATGCATTTGGAACATTTTATAAAAGATGGGAGTAATTTCAACAACCTATAAAGTACAAAATCTCGAAATTGAAAAATGTTCCGAGCAAGCAAAAAAATGTTGGCCTAATGCTGGGCCAATATAATGAAACATAGGCCCACATTAGGCCAATCATCAATGCTTCCTAGGTTTACAGTCTGCACAGTGGCCATGTTTTAACCATGCTTTTCTGTTTCATTGAACAGAACTTTCTTTGTGCGCAGTTATTTCAAAACTTTGTTCTTGCGTTTATATTTTCAAGGTAAAGGTCGATAGATATGGTTTTACTCTGGCCAACCGGGTTCTTTATTTCCAATGGATTCGTCATTTCCGATTGGGTCATTATTTAAACGTAATTTCCAGGCATGTTACTTTATATCTGCACGAGGTCTCTCGTTTTATTTTTTAAATGACATACAGAGTGAACTCTATATAAAAGAAAGAATTCATTCAAGAAAGTAAAGCAAAATTATACTGAATTTTTATATGACCAGAATATAGTCAATCACATTTCAATTGTAATTACGTTCGTTCAAAATGTTGATTCCTATCAAGTTTGTAGATATTTCGACAGTTTGGTCAGTATTGCCTATTGGCCGCACATTTTCCCCCACACGAGCCAAAAGACCGCAAGACTGACAGGTGCGCACGTGATTTCTAATATGACAATCTGAAGAGGATATACATCCGTTGAACAGTTTTCTTCATTTGGTTTCGGTCGCACTGTGCTTGGGGATACGATCATCAGCATATATTTTTGAATTTCTGATAAATTTGCTGTCGTTGGCTCACTGTTTAGCTAAGTTACATTAAATTGTAATACCTTGGTAGTGCAGACGCAAATTCCACCGGATGAAGGAAGTTACTCGTGGCAGAAGAGGCAGCTGAAAGAGATGAAAAAAAATGCAACCTGATTTGTGCTTATTTTATTATATTTTTTATTTCTTTTATTTTTAATTCTCTCTCTCTATCTTATCTATCTTATCTATCTATCTATCTATCACATTACTTTGCTATTGCAGACGCAGATTCCAGGGCATGCGAAATTTAACCATGGGGGAACAGGCAGCTTAAAGTACGGAATGTGAAGAAATGCTACCGGATATGTTTTTATCTTAATTATACCACATCAAAGACACACGTCTTGTAGTGACGTCAGTATGTCTTATGAGTGGATTATTCATTATCATTATTTAGACGGGAATTCCAGGCATGTTATTTTTTTGTTTTTGTGTGCGTGTCTCATACAAAAGACAGAATTCATGTAAGAAAATACTCTCTGCTCAAATGAACGATGAATTGATTGAAGTTATTTGTCACCATATTTCAACGGTTATTACTGTATACAAATTCATTAAAAATGTCATCCTACCCGGCTTGTAGACATTGCCACAGTTTGATCTGTATTACAATTTAGTCTCGCATTTTTCCCATCGTGGATTAAAGACCACACGACTACGGATGCAGACATTTTTTTTAATGACAACTCATCTGAGTGCTTTCCCCGGGGGTGCTTTCACGGGTGTAAAACCCTGCAAACGGTTTGCTTTATCTGGTTCTGGCCGAAGAGAGCACAGGAGATGTAGATAGTCTGGCATTGCGAGTCTTGTCTGAAAGGGGTACACGCGTTTTATACTTCTTTACTGGTCAGTAAATACTTTGCTGGATAAATCGTATTTTTAAGGAGGCTATGGTATAGAACACGTAAAAAATTGGTTTCTAACCCCTCTGATCCGCCAAGTGCCAGGTCAGTCGCTGGATTGATACATTTTTGATTATCCACATGTATTTTCTGAAGGCCCCAACATATTTACTGTGGTTGGGTTACTATTTGACTCAATTGCTTTAAAGTGTATTACTTTGGTATTGCAGACGCAGATCAAAGAGATAACAACAGTAAATCATAGCTGGACAGAAACGAATGTGAAAAAACGCAATCGGTTAAGTTTAATTTTGTATTAATTATACCGCATTAAAGACAGCATGCCTTGTTGTGACGTCCGTGCGGCAAAACCCCGTCATCTCCAGAAGCTAATTTTCTTAATCCTCTACTTGACAAGGAAAAACAAATGAAGAAATGCGGAAAATCTATCTTTCCTGTTAAAATGATTTTTCGTTCTGTTTATAACAATCTAATACAACATTTGGGTAATATTTAACAAATCAATTTGCTTCAAAATCTCAAAAGGAGAGGAAATTAACAGTTCGTATGTAGAAATTGACCCACAGTGGCCATATGGCTTTTGAACATACACCTCTTGTTCATGATTTATAGGATTAAAGCCGCCTTTGTCCCCTCTAATTTTATGATACATTTCTTGCCTCTACCTTTTCTAGGGGATGACCGAATGCTGTGATAACATTCTTTGGCGTGATGGATTCTGGATTTCAAATGGATTTGTCACTTCCAATTGCAAGTAGACGGCAGGTGGCAATGTGATTTTTGACAATGACAATCAAAGGAGTGCTATCATGGGAATATATACCATGGAAACAGTTTTGCAGTTAGTTCTGGTCCTAGAGTGCTCAATGAATTTCACACGTTGACATCGATGTGTTTTATTTTGTCGGAAAATGAAGCTTCTCGCGCAAAACAAAACAAAAAAATATGCCAGCTGACAATGTACTTGCCTCATGTTGAGATGGTAGGTTTCAGTTTTACCTACAAACCCTGAATGCTTTATGCTCTCCTGGGCACAATGGCAGCTATAATAAACTATGACAAACTTGAAACTATAACACTGATTAGCCTTTCTACAAAATTTCACGTTGTATTGTAATCATTTCATTACACTCATCTCTCTCCCTGATCTACATCTAATTATTAGTTTCTTAACGTGATATGGGTACAGTTTAAGAAAGAGTGGTAGCTGTATATGGACAAGCAAGTAGCTAGCTGTAGATGGACAGGCAGGCAGGCAGATAGTTGTAGATGGACAGGCAGGCAGGCAGATAGTTGTAGATGGACAGGCAGGCAGATAGTTGTAGATGGACAGGCAGGCAGGCAGGCAGATAGTTGTAGATGGACAGGCAGGCAGGTAGCTGTAGATGGATAGGCAGGCAGGTAGTTGTAGATGGACAGGCAGGAAGGTGGTTGTAGATGGGCAGGCAGGCAGGTAGTTATAGATGGACAGGCAGGCAGGTAGTTGTAGATGGACAGGCAGGCAGGTAGGTAGTCGTAGATGGACAGGCAGGTAGGTAGCTTTACGTTGACAGATAGAAAGGTAGCTTTAGGTGGAGAGCAGGCAGGTAGTTGCAGATGGATAGCCAGGTAGATTGCTATAGATTAGCGGGTAGGCAAGTATGCAGTTCTAGATTGAGAGACTAGTATATTGAGGTGTTAAAGGCCTCCCACATAGCCCAAGAATTGAATTAAGTAGATTAGCCTCACACGTAGATGATGGAACTATTAGGATAGCTGGAGAAAGGGAGAGAATGTTGACTTTTTTTTTTTTTTTTTTTTTTTTGGTCGAAATAGAGGTATATGCTTTTAGTACAGATGTTCCCATAAACTGCACATTTGGCTTAAAATTATGCCACGGAAGTCGTGTTTGTGGTGATCACAAAGATTTCTTAAAGCTAGCCCTCAATACCATTCCAACAAGAGGCGCCACCTTGTCGACCTGATGCCTTTGCTTTGAGGCCACGCAAGGCAGTATTTAATTTGCATTCTCCTGCAACTCGTGCGGACTGATTGATGCTTAAGATGAACGGACATGGGTATTTATATTCATCTAAATGTCTTGCTGCCGAACAAAGTGTTTAGTTCTGCCTGTACGAGTTTATCAAAAACATCGTCACCTTTACCAAGAAGGGACAGCTGCATGTAAATTTGTCTGGGATGTACACCAATGACCGGTGTCGTCTCAGAATTTAACGAAAAGGCTGATTGAGGAGTCATTTTTATCGTTAACATTCTCTTAAAATTGTCCTTTAAAAGTTACAACAGTCTTTCGTCATGGATTATAGATAGAACGAAAATGTGTGACGGAGACGTTGCAGCCGCAAGACATTTCGAAGACGAGGTCTGTTACGACTCCAGGTATATACAAGAGACACGATCTTTCGGGTTTTTCGGCCCTGTGCTTTTCCCTTGGCAGATCTGGGTAGCATATTTGCAGATTTATTCTAAATCTAAGGTGTCTGCCTAGAGCAATGTAAAAATGTAATAAAACTATTCTAACAAAAGGATTGTCAAGTTGTGTGTGTATGATGCATGGAAATGCTCATGTGCGAGTATACGCATGGACGTTTAGAGATAATACATTATATCTACAATACATCCATGATAGACGTGACACAAGCAATAAAAGAGAGCCTCCAGAGAGCCTTCAGATTAGTCTTTGTGTACTATTAGGCAATCCAGAGAAAATAAATATGCTTATGATATAATAATAATATAAAAAATAATAATTGGGCTAAAAAGTAAAACTACGACCATGATGCAGAAGCAACAGATCGGTTGCCAACAATACGCCATAAAATGTATAATGAAAATGAAATAAACGAGAGAAAAAAACAAGAACGTTTTCATAAATATTAAATCAAAGACGAGGCTAGGGCTACATGTTCATAAGAACCCAAGTATATGACCCAATTATTGTACCTGGTCCCTTTGTTAATTTGAGTGTGGTATATGGATAGGTAATAGGTCCATGGCGTGAACAACCTCAGCATGACCAGTTGTCGCCTAGTTTATTTTACTCTTATAATGAAGTGCTGGTTCAATGCATTTGGATATCCCTGGCCAAGCAAAAGGCTATTCTCCCGTGTTAGGATTTTATAAGGGACCCTCAACTTTATACGATATTTAGACACCACATTTTCGTAAAACTCCTCATTGAAAATACAGAATTCGTGCCCAAAAAAGGTGCATACCTAATTAGTAGTTTCACGTAGTGTGCTGTCCAGTTGATTGAATTTATGTTTGTGAGAAAAATTCGAGAGCTGCGGTCAAGGCTAGAGATACGAAATTGTAATAGTGTAATAAATTGCGTAGCAGTGTGTGTGAAAGGGATAAAAAGTATTGTTGAGACGAGAAACTATGAAGTACTCTTTTCCGTTTAAAATTAGATTTTCAAGTATTAGTCGCTGTAATTTCAATACGAGATATTTCGGTCATGTTATGGAAAAAGAACGAGTGTCGGTCGATTCGCAAATCAAGAATCTACTGATACAAGTCGTTTCTCTAACTTTAACGTCAGATCTATGCATATTGTTACCTTGATCTTCCGTATCGTTGTTTTGATAGTAATTAGCAAAGATTCCACGTGGAAGCTAGCACTGACACTACTTTTGGTGCTTTGCCGGTATTTTGTTTATCCTCTCGGGGGAGGAACAGAGTATATTACAACTGTGCGTCTACAGTTGTTACCCATCTCTGTGTTACATAAAATTTAGGTTTTACCCATCAGACCGGCATGACGCCATTTATTTTTTAAACCGACGCGGACTGGAATAGACGCCAGCACATTGCAGTGATTCTGCCGTTCGACGCGAAAACTGTCAACGACGGGCTGTCAGCCCCCTCCCCGATACGATATGATGCAGTCATATCCAATTGCCTGGCTCTATCGTACCCCTATCGGCGGTATTAGTCTATGGGCTGGCACTAGGAATATTGCAACGGTAGTCAATTTGGCTAAAGTAAGATAACCTTGGTAAGCCAAAATACTGCTAGTGTTAGCCAAATTCATGAACAAAATCTACTTTGCGAAATTATTGTAATAAATCTAAATAATTGAAGAGAATATCAAGAATATATGGATCAAAAATTGATTGAATTATGAAACAACCTTAGCCAATTTGGCCAAAAGGGTACAAGAATTCGTTAGCCGAACCCCGCCTTTTCGGCCACTGGCTATTTGGCTTATGGATAGTGCCACCCCTGAGTGTAATTTGCCTCTGGCAATATGATCGTAAGATGCAACATCTTAACAAACGCACTGGTGCCCAATGGCTGCATGAGGGTGGGAAAGCGGTTCCCCGTACTGGCGTACTGGGGCTTTGTATTTACCGTACGCCAGTACTGGAAGCCCTCTTATTTTACGTACTTCGTACTGTCCAAAATTTTGAAAGATTTTTATTTTCCGTACTGCGTACTCTAGAAAAATAATTACCAGCGTACTGAAACCCCTCCTCACCCTCCCTTCCTGCATGTGTTCACTGCCTGGAACGGCATCGCTGCTTGTTGTGGCCATACTTGTTGAGCAGATGAGTCCGGTTCTTTGCAAATTTACCTGCAGTCAAAGGTCAACTGCTGTAAGGTAACTTTTTCTGGGCTGAACTGGAAGCCAAATACCGCAGGTACCACTGCTAATCAAAACAGTAGTCCCTCCTTTGAAAGGTCAATCCTAGGATAAGCCCAGAGTGGTCACATACTGCACGAGGTCTGTAGGTGTTGGGGCACGCAAATGAAAAATATAGCACTATCGACCTCCTAATCGTGACAAGTAGTCTGTGATTACATGTTGTTGTTGTTGTTGTTGTTGTTGTTGTTGTTGTTATTTTACACATGAGCCTTATGTTTTTACCTGTAATAGATGCGATAATACATTAGATTGAAATGTGCTAATCCTGCTGACTGGCACCAAAGAAAAGATATACACCGTACTGAGAGATTATGTAATGCGATCGATGGCTGACTTGGAGCTTTGATAAATGTTTGCTACCAGCTGACACTCTGAGCAAGTCTTGAGTGGAGAAACGTCACTTCTTCAAACACAAAGGTAAAAGGAGCCCACTATAGGGAAGTGTCCATTCCAGAGAGGGCCAGCCCTTTTGGTTAGAATGGCCGATTATGTACATTGACATGGACAACAACATTCAAGCAAACATGAACAATGTATACATCCTATTATTATTAAAGCAGGAATGAATATATTATGTATTATATAACTGTCTGTTCTCTTGTTATATGAAAAATGCATGAACTGGTCAAATGTTGTCACAGCAGTAGGTGTGAAGAACAGATCTCTTAATACCAGCTGGAAAAAGAAAACAAGAACACTGTGACAGTCCTGTGCTCAGCTGACCTTACAAGCATAAACCCGAATTTCCATTGGAATGCCATTGACTTGCACACTAAACAATAGGAATGCATGATTTACCGACAGGTACCGAAGTTGAAAAATTTGTTCAAAATCCAGAGTATCACCACCTGGTGAATTCCTTTGTTTAACCCTCCCAGTGGACAGAGGTTCGAAAGTTCCAGCCGGTTATTATATCTTGTCCTTCTTGATTCATCATGCTTGGCGACGAAAGACCTGCGATCAAATGAACTGCACTGAGCAGCGACCGTGTAATGTATTTGGATCCTTGCATTGTTGTTCGTCACACATGCACTAATCAGAAACATACAAATATCCCGTAAGACAACCTCCGAATAAAATCAATAGCTTCAGACCAAGATACCTTTGTTGCGTCCTATTTCATGTATACACAGTCCAATACCCTGAGTTTGTAATTGTATTACTGTTCATTCCTTATATATACATATATATATATATATATATATATATATATATATATATATATATATATATATATATATATATATATATATATATATATACACATGTAATTTCATTTGTTTAAGGACCGCTAAGACTCCAAAAACCTTTGCATGGCCGATTTTGAGATTTTAACGGTTTTTACGATATGAATGCCCTTTCTATAAGTTGTCAAAATTTCAAGCTTTTAACTGAAGTAGAAATGTGAGAAAAACACAAAAAAAACACACAAAAAAACACACAGGCATGCGGACATCCGAACGTCCATGTGTCATTCATTTGCTTTTCAGCCGCCAAGCGGAAAAATGCCACCCGTCAATCAGACTTTGAAGTCTGTCATGTGGCTACAGGTAGCAAGGCCCACGGAAAAGGAGAGTGGTATCACGGCGGCACCGCGAAATACGGTAGCATGCTGAAAGTATGTTTGTGGGCAGGGAAAAGATGCAAACATGCTAACATATCATAGCTTTAGCAGTTTACTTTATAGTTATCTTGCTTGTTTTGCGTACTAATGAAGGGAGACTTTAAATTTTCAGGAGGAGCGGGGATCGTCAGACTATGTCCCTTCAAAAGCCGTGCCGCGATGGATTACCCCAGTGGTCCTGCACACGACAGACAGGCGTGGCTAAAAAAAAAAAATGCTCTTTTATCAACAATACCCATGTACATAATGATATTTTATCGAAACCCAGGGATGAGGAATTAAAGTACAAATAAGCACATCGAAATAGTCATAAACGTGAACATAAGATAAAGCAGACAAAATAGCGATACAAAACTTAGGTTGGAAAGAGAAAAAAGAAAAACTCATTGAGAAAATAACTAGAAAATAATGACAAGCTAACTAAGTAAAGTGTAGAGACAAGTCTAACATTAAAGCTAACTACATAAAGTCTACAGATAAGTTTTTTTTTCCGAAAATTTGAGCATTCGGATTTCTTCCTGACTTTCAGCACCTCTGGTATCAACGTGGTTTTTTTTTTTAAATTCAACTTCCGTGTCTCTAAAAGCCCCATCTGTCCTACGAACTTTGCGTCTCGATTTCGCCCCAAGATTTTGTCCTTCTTGATTCATCATGCTTGGCGACGAAAGACCTGCGATCAAATGAACTGCACTGAGCAGCGACCGTGTAATGTATTTGGATCCTTGCATTGTTGTTCGTCACACATGCACTAATCAGAAACATACAAATATCCCGCAAGACAACCTCCGAATAAGAGCGCTCCACTCAATGCCCCAACCTTATAGTTATCCCGCCAAAGCCTAAACGCACCACACCCTGGCCCAATATAGCAGAACGGCTAAACAGCATTTTCTGGTCTTTACTTCGCACCGGCAAAAAATCATAGGCATGTAAGGTTATTGACATACTTGGAGAATTTTTTTTTTTTTTTTTTTTTCCAGGCAATATATATACCGAGGGACCAAAGAACGTTGTTCTGTAACGCTGCATTCCCCAACGTGGCAAAACTTCGCTCTAGCCAAACGTGCAGACGATTTTTGCCAATATTGATTTCATGTACATGTGGCATGCAGTTTGCTTTTTGGCTTTTTTAATTTCTGTTAATTTTGAATGGCAGCGAATGATGTGAAATAAAATATATATGCTTTAATTAAAATTTACTTTATTCTGACCGAATTCTTGCGCGACACATCTTCTTTTCCATCTACATAACTCTGACAATAAGTTACACAGTTCTATGTACCTTTCCTGTTGTAAAATTGCCTTAACCTTAGAGATAAACTTAGTTTCAAATCATTTTTATATATGTTCCTAGCACTATGGGAATATTAGGAATTCCTATATCGCGCTGCGCGATTCTAGAGAAGCCCCTGCGCGGTTTAAGAATCTGCGCATTATGAGAATTTTTTAAAGAGAATATGTATGTGTAACCTTAACGTCCAAATATATATCATGTTTAGTGGACAGATGTTTAAACACTCACATTGGGTGGATTCAAGCTCGATAGTCCGACAACCCATTGGTCCAACGACCCATTGGTCCGACAGCCTATTGGTCCGACAGCCCAATAGTCCGACGACCCATTGGTCCGACAGCCCAATAGTCCGACAACCCATTGGTCCGACAGCTCATTGGTCCGACAGCGGCTAAGGCCTTCCCGTTAGTTCAATAAACAGACTTGTCATAGGTGTCAAAATAGCCCTACTTCCCAGCATACCCTATATTATTATGTACGTAGGCCTACGTTCATATATACATACCTACCTACCTACCTACCTACCTACCTACCTACCTACCTACCTACATACATACATATATACATATATACATCATACATACATACATACATACATCATACATATATACATAATAGGCATACATACATACACATGTACATACATGCACCCATACATACATACATACACACATACATACATACATGCATACATACATGCTTAGATGCACACATATAAGCACGAAACATACATACATACATACATACATACATACATACATACATATAGGCCTAAGCATCAAACACACATATATATATACACACACAAATACAAAAATACATATATACTTACATACATGCATACACACGTACATACATGCATAGATACATACATATAATCATCAAACATACATACATACATACATCATACATACATACATACGTACATACATACATGCATACATACATATATAAGCACCATACATACATACATACATACGTACATACACGCATACATACACACAAACATAGATACATACATATAAGCATCAAACATATATACATATAGGCTTACATGATAGGCATAAATAGGGCCTACATACATACATACATACATTTTATTTGTTCAATACGACAGAAATGCTATGGATTCGCGTTTGACATGGTAATGGTGTACACTATATAGACATACGGAATACTTTCCGACCATCACACAAAAATTATTCAATGGAATCCTTGACAGATGCCCCACCACACCTAGAGGTAGGCCTATGGTAATTACTTTCAGCATGCTTGTAACACGGGAAAACCTAAATGAATCTACACTGGTATCAGAAATCCAATTTTTGTCACACTATTAACTCTTTCACCGCGGGAAGCGACCGGATTTTTCTCAAATCAATATAAAAAAAATTATATTCGAATTCATCATGCAAAGACCTTTACTTCAAGTACCAATATGCCTATACTTAGGGGGCGGTCATTATATGGGGGGGGGGGCTTAGGATATTTGGGGGGTCACAAAATTTTGTCACCCTTTGACAGGGGGGTTACAAAATTTCACCACCTCTATATTGGGGGTCACAAAATATTAAAGAAGGCTCAAAATGCACCAAAATGCACCATTTGATCCCCACAAAATCAAAAAAATTTCCGGGGAGAACCCTGGACCCTCTTTCATCATTATTATATAATCATAGGCTTAGAAGCAAACTCAAATTCTTACATTTGGTCCATGCATGCATTGTAATTATCATCGTACCCCAACCATTATACTATTGTTAGTGTACTCAGACTAATCCACAGTCAACGTATAGAGTAGTAAATATATCAATATATCTGGAGCACACCGGGGGCAGTGAGTCGCCGGGGGGGGGGGGGGCACAAAATACCAATACCCCTATACAGGGGGGTACCGATTCGTTCCATGTAAACAGGGGGGGGGTCACAAAAATGCCGGGGTATGGTCATCCCAATATTCCCCCCCCCCCCCCCTGAATAATGACCGCCCCCTTGGGATAGTTTCAGTGAAAAGTTCGTTTTTGGTCAACAGCTTTCCTCGGGGCACTTGCACGCGAATGCGAGCAAGTGTGCCGGGGAAAGCGGTTAACTCAGTCTTAAAATTAGCGGTGAAAGAGTTAATGTGCGAAAAACTTACATTAGGCCTTTGTGACTCCAAGTATACTGGAGAGCCTTCAGATTAGTCTTTGTGTACTATTAGGCAATCCAGAGAAAATTAGTATGTTTATACTATACTTTAACTGAAGCCTATGTTGCTACCTTCAAACACTTGCAAAAATATGTGCGGCAACACCCATCGCCCCTATTGGGCCTAACCACGGCAGACGCACCCTTTGACAAATGGGCGCTTCCAGAACTTTTCATAAGCATGCGCTGTGACTCGCCATCGGAAAAAGAAAATAGTGCAATCTGCAGGGACATTTGACCACGTGGCAGAAATTGAATTCGATTTCAGCAAATAAGGCCGTAGATAAGGTGGCAAAATGGCCTACATACAGAGAGATAACAGAGGAGGTTTGGTGTTAATTCACCAAAGATTCAGATACCAAAAAAACAACAACAAAAAAACAAGGAGGGCAAACATAAGATAGACTGGCGATGTTGGCGAAAAACCTGTCGCGCGGCATTGCAAACAAACAGTTTTGATGTAAGCGGTGCAAACCCAGACATCAGAGTACTAGAGGTGTGTTTCATCAGTTTAAATTACGATTATTTGCACTACATTTTCAATAGTAGGCTGTAGTCTGAGATGGAGCTAGCTGGTGGGCCCAAGTTTTGCTAATTCATTATGTCTAAATATTCAGTCTACTGAGCATGAACCTTAATCTTGAAACGTCTTGAATAGGCCTATCAATAATTCAATCTCTTGCCTATCTATTAATACTATTATATTGACCAATATTAATTTTAGACCTAAGTTTGGTCAATGGAACTATAGTCTATAGGCCTAAGCAGCTTGCTCATAGCCTTTTTATATCCAGGTAGCCTAAATGAAGTGTCTCAATAGATCAGATTGTTGATCTTGTTTTACTGTTGTAGAACTAATAGTGTACATAGGCCTAGTTTTCACAGGGAAAAATGGCTAACGCGAGAAGCCATTTTTGGAGATATCTTATTGACCAGTGTCCATTTATGATTTATGGAAGTCCAACACTAAGAGGCAGGATGTTCACGAATCAGGGAAAACAGGAAATTCAGGGAAAAATTTTTCCCTGCAGGGAAAAATTAGCGGAAAAGTCCGGGGATTTGAAAATTTTTGGAAAATCAGGGAAAAGTCAGGGAATTGTCCCATGGCAAAGCTTTATAGAGCATACGAGTACTCAAAGATGTAGAACTGCTCACTTTTAATACAAAACGATAGCCACCACCCCCCACCCCCCCCCCCAAAAAAATATAAGTTTTTACGGACCATTTGGCATGCTATGGTAAACAATGCATACAGAAGAAACCCTACTGTATAATATTCTATTGCAACTGTACAACAGTACATAAGGGTGGAATGAACGGCTGTAAGAGGTCAGGAATATCGGCGAAATGTCAGGGAAAAATCAGGGAAGTCAAGAAATCTGCTTCCCGTAATCCTGTGGGCAGCCTGAACAGGGCCATAACATCGAACAATTGGCGAAGAAATTAATTTGTACGGCGATACAATGAATTTGTTCCGCGATCAAAATAATTTATACGGGACTATAATTTTAATTTGAACGGCGACATAACTAATTTGTGCGACGATATAATTATATCTTTGTTGGGGTAAAATAGGCCTATGGCTATACGCTTATGGCAAGGATTCGCTTTCGGGAAGCCCTTGCCAAAACCGAACCAGATGATGCATATATATCCAAACCGAACCATTTTGCTAGAAGCTTGAGTATAAAACTAAATATTATGTAATGACATTTTTCCTGTGACAAATAAAAGGAATAATTATAAATTTTATAAAAACAAGTCTTGTTGATCTTAAATCCATTTGAAAAAGAAAATCATTTTTGTCCCCCGCCACCGAAGGTGGTATTGGGGGACACAGAAATAGGAAGGATAGGGGCCGTGTCCGTCCGTCCGTCCCGATATCTCCGGAACCGTTTAAGGTAGAATGGTGAAATTTTTACCATAGATGCATCCTCTAGAGGGCATGTGCATTTGACCCGCAATGTTGACCTTGACCTCTTTTCAAGGTCACGATCCCCAAAATATGACCTTTTTTCCGTCCGCCCTGATATCTCATGAACTGTTTAAGGTATAATGGTGAAATTTAAATCATAGATGCATCCTCTAAAGTGCATATGCATGTGACCTTGATATTCAACTTGACCTCTTTTCAAGGTCATGAGCCCAAAAATATGACTACTTCTGGAGCATATTTAGTCATATTTCAAGTAATATCAAACCTTGGCAATTTGTATTTGCACCAAAGAATTACATTTTCACCCAGACGCAAATTCATGTAATTTAACAAAAAACGAAAATTTTATCTCCGTGACTACCCATCCAATATATTCAAATGATATATCATAGGAGAGAGAATGAACGGGGTTGTCCATTTCTTGCATCAGCTAATTCTTGTCTGTGAAACTCTGTTTAAAAGGGGCAAGTTTTAACTTTTATTCACCCCAGACGCAAATTAACGTAATGTAACAAAAAAAACAAACAAAAAAAATTTCATCTCCACAACTACTCATCCAATATATTCAATCATGGGAGAGAAAATAAAGAATGAACGGGCTTGTCCATTTCTGGCGTCAGCTAATTCATATCTGTGTATGTTTAAAAAATGGGAAGTTTTAACATTTTTCACGCCAAACACAAATTCACGTATTATAACAAAAAACAAAAAATTTATTTACCAAAACTAACCCAATTTTTCTCTATATGTCGACACCGACCATCAAATGACGCTCATATGCGAATTCCCATAGGCCAAAGTGGAGTGTAATACAAAGTGAATCCCTATGACCGCACTGTAGGCCTATAGGCTATGTCTGCGTTAAATGGAATGAAAATTTCCACCAAGATTTACCAAAATATTTTCTGCATTAATTGCAGGCTAATACAAATCTGTGTGTTGCCTTAAAAATATCGGCCAATGAACGAACATCTTTCCCTCTATACTCTATTATATCTTGGACAACCTTTCCAGGTTGGCTGAATTATTTGTTCCGTACCTATAATGCTAACGAAGTCTAACAACATGTTATCCGAATGGTCAAATTTCGTTGGAAAAACAAGGTCACTGTGAAGGCTAGCCAACGTGGTAACTATTATAATAGACATCCCCATTCAAAGGATCATGCAGCTTCTGAATATTGACTTAGGCTAAAACAATATCTGATTTACAAGTTATCGAATTATAACTAATTGATACATATAAAGACCTACTGTCAAACTTCGTTCACATTTATAACAAGGGTCTACGTCCTACAAGGAATCAAAGGACGTAAAAATGAGCTGCAGCGGCCACATGGCCTTTGGAACTTTAAAGCATCGCTATCTCGTACAAAAGGCAGACAAACAAGTGTTTCTATTGGTTAAATTTATCATTTTGATCGCCGAAATAATTATTTGATTTGTTTTTATCTGCGAGCAAATTAATTTGTACGCCGCACAAATTATTTTGTTCGCCGACAAAGATATATCGTAGATCAAAATAATTATATCGCCGTATAAATTATTTTGATCGCTGATGAAATTAATAATACTGCCCATCAAAATAATTTTACCGCTGTATAAATAATTTTAATCGCCGAACAAATTAATAATATCACCGTACAAATTAATTTGTTTGGCGTGCAATTGTTCGACGTTATGGCCCCGTTGGTCTTCCATATCCATTTGTCTAGGCCTACTAAGTTATTTGACACACTGGAAAACAAACTAACTTTGAAAAAAAGTCTTCTTTAATAAGGTATCCTGTAAGAGTCATAATAAAATGTCCCTACAGGTTTTATATCACAGTTGACATTTTGCCAATGTGATTTTTTTCCTTAAATATAGGCCTTTTCTCTTTCTTTTTTTTTTTTTTTTTTGTGAACAGAGAGTCTAGGCCTATTGAGGCAAGTATGTATGATGCAGATCTTTTCATTTGTTTCTTTTAGACTGGCGACCATAATCACAGCGAAGATAACATCATGATAAACACCAGCAATCTCTCCCACCAGATGGAAGAAGAAATCCGCAACGATCCATCTAAACCTGTAAAGCGGGTTCACAATCAGGTAATCCTACAGGATCAAGAAGGTGATCCTGCAGATATCCCAGATTTCAATAATATTCGCAGCCGACTCACACGAACCAGAGCTTCCTTACATCCTCCTATACCTGACGAAGTGGACGACGTTTCTGGCAAGCCAACAGGGCCATAACGCATAGGTCTTACGCGTAGCCGAGCCCCCACTACACGTAGTCGAGGCTTGGCAATGCGTAGTGGAGTAAACCAATCAGATTGCAGTCTCTATTACGCGTAGTCGAGGCTCGGCAACACGTAGTCGAGCCAACCAATAAGATCACAGTCTCCTCTGTGCGTAGTCGAGGCTCGGCAACGCGTAGTCGAGCTAACCAATAGGATTACAGTCTCCACTACGCGTTGCCAAGAAAATGTTCTTCTAGAACGCGTCGCCGAGCCTCGGCGACGCGTAGTGGAGAAACTATGCCTCCCATAGCGTGTAGCCAAACTATCCAATCACTGATGCTCTTGTAAACTTTATTAGACCTGTTCGATTACGCGTTGAGAAATTACTGATTTGATATCAGTAATGATTGTAAGGACGTATATGATTGGTTTGCTTTTCTTCAGCCAAAAGGTGCCATAAGTTGCTCCACTACGCGTAGCCGAAGCTCGACTACGCGTAGTGGAAAACATATTCTCGGCAACGCGTAGTGGAGACTGAAATCTGATTGGTTGGCTCGAGTACGCGTAGTGGAGGCTCGGCAACGCGTAAGACCAATGCGTTATGGCCTGTTGGCTTGCCACAGACGTTGTATTGGAGGATGAATGCAGAAGCACTTGGAATGGGCATGAATTTTTATCCCACCAGAATAATGAATGGGGCATATTGATTTTTGCGACCCGTGAAAATTATAGAATGCTCTCTAGATGCAGAACCATATTTATGGATGGTACATTCAAGACGGCGCCACAGCCCTACGTGCAGTTCTTTACTATTCATGGTCTATACCACGGTCGCGCATTACCTTTTGTAATGGCGTTAATGGATGGGAAAACAGTAGGCCAATACAGGCATCTACTTGATCATGTGAAAAGAAAAGTGCGACAGATAACCGGGCATCATTTGAGTCTAGATATCGTCGTGTCCGACTTTGAAATGTCAATGTTTCTTGCTCTTCAAACTGAACTGCGTCGTCCTGGTAGGCATATACAAATTTAATATACGGATGTTACTTCCACTTCTGTCAAAGTATGTGACGCCGAGTTCAGGACCTGGGACTAGCCCGCGCCTATAGGCGAAGACGCAAAGTTCACAATGTCATTAGAAAAGCCATGGCATTGGGGTACTTGCCCCTGGCTCTTGTTCGCCAGATTTTTCGCATTTTCATAGCACGTTGTACAGTCCGCTTGTTGCGGAGGTATCCCACCTTGCGCGATTTTTTTTAATTACTTTGAAAAAAATTATCTAGCTATAGATGGCCCATTCCCGCCAACTATCTGGAATGTTTTTCAGAGGGACCAGGACACACGCACCAATAACCACATTGAAGGTAGAAATCATCTTTTTGAAGTTTGCTTGCCTGCTTTTGTTTTTTGTTTTTTCATAAAAACTGGCATGAAATATGCATACGGAATTAACACTGAGCCAGTGTTTCATTCTTCTTTTAAGCCTCGGCGTACACAAATATAATTTTTTATATCAAAGTTTGTGGGAATCTTAAAACGAGTGTTCTTCTTGTGTGCAACCGAAGAGTCAACAATGATAGGCTTCAGACAAAGCAATAAGAAATAAGAACATTAGTACATAAGACACATTACATCAAAACGTAAACATGAACAAATCTTTCTAGTAACAGGCGTAGATAAACAAGAACTACTGTCATCACGATCACCATCAGTATTTGGCAGGAGCTTGAGCAATATCACAACTGCAAAGCAACGGAGAAAAGTATCACTATAAATAAAAATGGTCTAACCTTATCCCTATTGTTGAGATTATTGTATTTGTGTCTTTTTGTCCAGAACCATTTCCTGGTAGTCATTATCCTATTCCACTGTCCGAACACTTTACCCTCCATTTATAAACTAACCTGTTACCGCTTATTTTACAAGCATTAGAAAACAATTCATAAACCAGTGGCAGACAGAGATGGATGTCAATTCAGGCGCCGATAAAAAATTACGAACCTATACGGAATTTAAGAGAAAACTTGAAATTAAAAATTACTTTCTTAATGTCAAAGATCGGTCAAGAAAGAAAAGTGTATTAAGATTTAGAATCAGTGCACATAACCTAAAAATTGAAACGGGGAGACATAGAAGACCACAAAAACACCTTTGGAAGAAAGAGTGTGAAATTTGTAATAAAGTTGAAGATGAAATACATGTGATGTTACACTGCAAAATATATGATTCTGAAAGGACTGTTTTGTTTAATGAGATAACCGATATTTCCCCTTCCTTTACCACACTTGAAGATCAAGAAAAAATTATATTTTTCATGAATTTGGATGATACAGCAAAAAAATAAAATAGTAGAAACATATTTTGTGAATATTCTTAAGAAAAGAGAATCCATTTAACTTATTAAAATTTAGAATGCAACAGTGACAATGTCATGCAACATAACTGTATATATATATAGATGGAAGTTTTTAGTATTGATTAATTGTAGTTTTTTGTGATTTTGTAAGAGAGTGTTTGTATATATGTGATATGTATACATTCGTAATGTATTGTCCGGTTTTGTAACTTTTGTACGTATGTATTGTGTATTAACAAATTACTACAGTTATATTTGTGATGTGCAGTTAATAAAGTTTCACTCAAGTAATCCACCTTGTCTCCAATTTTCTGTACGATTAGATTTTCATCAAAAGTTTCGACCGTACGCAATATAAACAGACGTTTCAGGCGAGTGAATACGCTCCAAAAACAGGGTCTTCAGCCAATGCATTCTAAACACCTGGCGAGCGGTGCATGCCGGTGAAACCTGTTGATTAATCTATCAATGTGACCGCACGGAAGTTATGTATTACTGCAAACAAAAACTTCAAAAATGATACAGTCTTTAAAGCCCATATCTCGTTTTCTTTAGTTGGAAGATCAATTTAACATCACTGTCAAAATCAAATACAATTTATCGTTTCCTCGAATTGAAACCTTTACTGAAAATTGGACAGCTTTAAATTAAATTAAAACTGAACATTGAATTAATTGAATTCAAATTGCCCGACTTTCAAGTAATAAAAGCCCATAGAAACATTGAGTCCCTAACCCATAACACGTTTTTATTTCTTGAAAATCTGAATTGAAATTACACTTTTGAAGAGCAGTATACTTTTTGAAATTTAAAATTGTAAGAAAAATTTATTTTATTTACGACTTGACTGGTGGTTTGTTTTGGACCCAAATTTGAAATTTCCATTCCTAACGGATACACACAAAAATAAGACAAACGACTGAAGTGTGCTTTGTTTCAAATTTTGTCTCCAATGTTTTGTTTAAGTAATTTTCAATCCTTAAGCATCTGTTAGCTATTACTTTCTCAGCCTCATTTGAAAATAACGTTTTTCATCACTCCCATGAGACGGCCACAGTTTTTTCTTACCGTTTTCAAGTTTTGCCGCCAGATACCGCTACCTGTTGGTACATTAAGTAAATCTAACGCTCTGTTTTTCTATCGCAGACTTTGTGCATACAGTCTGAGATGAACATTTCGTTTCAAATTGGGTGTGCAGTCCCTGACTAATTTTGATAAATAACAAAATTATCGAAGTTCACGATGAAATGAGACGCGGTGGTCGAGCGGTAAAGGGACATGTTCTTGCCAGATGGGAGTTATCATGCGCACGTTCTAAAGCCTAAAACACATTGTTCAGGATCGTCCGTAGCGCCTTGTACTTTAATACGCTCTTGAAAAAAAAATAAATAAAAAAATCGCACCTTATGCCTGCTTAACCACAACATGTCTCAGCTCATTTTACCACAGTCTCGCAAAAACATTGTGCCAATTGCTACTTTTACTCGAACTAACGTTTTCAGATTCAAAATCTGCACAGTCAGTTCCACACTGTACCCATGAACTAAGAAGGTATGCTTTTTGGACCGTTGAAATCAGCCGAGACCATAGGCACTAACGGTGCGCAGGAATGGCAAAAATGATTTATGAATAATTTTTAATTCGTGATGTACAATTAAAACCTTTTTAAAACTCCAATTACCCATTGGAATAAATTTTACCCCCCCCCCCCCTCCTTAGTCCAAAATCACCTATTTCCTGGAATTTAGGTGCCAAGTCAGAGTGTTATTGCTCGCCATTCTTCTTGTCCTTGCGTGCAGCACTATCTGTACTTATATTATTGCGGACATTGGTTTAAACTTATTTCATTTCTTGAAAGAAAAAAAAAGATTGGGGAGCAGGCAATGCCTATATGAACACATGGACATTCACAAAAGGTTAAAACCCTTAAACGTTGAAGTGCTATAATCGCGGCCATCAAACTAAAAGCAGTGATCATTAGGCTCCCTATCGCTGATCGCCGTACATCCCCAGAATGAGGACACTTCATTTCGTTCCAGTACATTAGGGAATGAATGTTGCTATATAGGATGGGGTTCCTGTGCTTCAAATTTCATCACCAAGTATATTTAACGAGTTATTTGCAATTAGCGGTAAGCTTCGTGGTATCAAAACTTGAATATTTGGAAAAGACAAATCTTGCACAGTGTCTTTGCACGTCAACTGAGGATAAACATGGTTTTACTGTCATCAGCACCCAACCTGCCGGTAGTTTCATTCCATAACTTTCGTCACCATTTCAAATCCTTTTATAGGACCTTTCTATATCTTACTCTGATACAAAAAAAAAATGTCACAATTTCATGTTGTAGTTGCACAGAAATGACCAGTTTTGCTGTCCTTTTGCACAGACAGTCATCATGCTTCCCATTACGGAGCTGGGCGGAAGCAGTAATTGTAATATTATAATGTAAACCGGAAGTTGGAATCGGCTTTTTCTATTGGCTCATGTTATCAAACGTCAGAGCCAATTCAAAGTCATATGATGATCTGCATTACATCATCGTAAGCCAATAGAAAGAGGTGTCTAAAACAGCAAGTGACAGCTTTGGAATATTTGATTTGATTTGAATTGATTTGATTTGGTGCAAGCCAGGTCACATAAAATCATAATACATCGAAATAAAAACAAAAGTAATACCACAGTGTAATATGACTAAAAAGAAAACAAGATGTAGTTATCGACAATACACAAGACAATGTCACGTTAAAATGAATAAAACATACATATAATGTTGTCATGCAAAGAACATTGCAGCACAGGGTACAGAAAACACACGATACAAATAGATTACTCTTAAATAAGTTATAAAATTGGCCAGCACCAGGATAGCCAAAAAAAGCTTGATAAAAATCGTTGCTTATTTCCATTGAGGTCCGTTGTATAAGGATATAAATGTGTACATTACAAATTAAATACTTTAAATAAAATGTATCTTTCTTGGTATAAAAAAAATTGATAAAAGTCATTAAATTAGGGATCACAGTAAAATGCAAGTGTGTATCTATTAGCTCTCTAAAGAGCACTTGTAATATGGCAGGAATCAATAGACAAATTCATCATTTTCTCTTTTGAAGGCTTTAGAAGCTAAGTGTTTTTCAAGTTTCATTTAAATCCTGATTTATTGGTTATTGCTTTTACATATGAGGGAAATTTGTTCCATTCTGTGATGGCTGTATAGTAAAAAGTTGAAGATTCGAAAGTTTTGTTTATGGTGGGGACAAAGAAATTGTGCTCATGATTGCTGGCGTCATGATGGTGATTTTCTGAAAGTTTGGAAAACTTGTGAGTCATGTAGGCTGGGGCAGTATTATTAGCAGTTCTAAATACATGATTTAGTTTAAATTGTTTCACTCTGTCTTCCACGTTTAGTAAGCCTATGCTGTTGAGTTCCATTTGACCTATGTGTTCTCTGCGACCTTTATTTAGAATGAATCTGGCTATCTTGTCTTGCATGATTTGAAGTTTCTTTTTTAGATTTTTATTTAGACCAGAAAACCAAGAGGAACGGGAATAATCAAAATGACACTGTATTAGGGCTGTAGACAATGTTTTTCTAGTCTGTTTACTTCGTGAGGGGGCATGCCTGTATAGGAATTGGTTTGGTTCAAATATATTTTGTTCAATGAAAACAATTGGGGAGAAGGGCCGAGCCCTATATAAACGCCTCTTACAGAAGACAAGACGGTAAGACAGGACAAACGTTACATCACATAGCCTACTGCCGCGCTCCATGAGTGGGGCACCGCACTAGGCTAACAAGGAAAAGTAAGACACAACATGATCCACAAGACAGACAGTGGGGCTAGTATAAATTAACAATAGTCAAATTAACCTTGAAGTTCACAGATAGATTGCAATTTACAAGCAGAATTGATAGTCAAATTAACCTTGAAGTTCACAGATAGATTGCAATTTACAAGCAGAATTGAGTCCATATATATATTTGTTGATCATGTAATAGCACCGGGCTGAAAACGTTTGGTTTTTATAATATAGTCTTGGATGGCCAAGAATATTTGTTTCAAATGGACAAGTTGAAGCTCCAAATAGAACAGTTTCCAGACTGAAGGAGGCATGTTCCGCTACTAGAGCATGAAACTAGTCTCTCTGAATTGTATAATAGGAACAAACAAAAAAATAGTGCCATACATTTTCTATTCCTTGTCTACAACGGCAATCCGGAGTATCTGATAAACCAATAGTATGGAGATGAGCATTCAACTGGCTGCGACCCATTCTCAGTCTGGCATGTTGAACAGCAGCAAATCTATTGCCGACATAGTAGAGACTCTCCTGTTTTACTGAACGGGGAACATCATCTTTAATATGATTTTTGAAATCTCTGAGGGAGTTTGAGTTCCGAATATCCAAATGCAAAGAATTCCAAAGTCTGGCTGTGCTAGGAAAAATGAGTTATCAAAAAATTCGGTTCTGGCTCTAAAATGGGGAAGATCAGAAGAATGTCTAGTATTATATCTGTTTGGGTTCGGATCAGTAGTAATTGTATTGCTCAAATATTCTGGGACTAATTGATGAGTAATTTTGTACATTTGAATCAATTTACTGGTTTCTCTGCGAGTAGCTAATTTTGAAAGGCCAGTTTCCTAATACAGTTTCTCACTGGGGGTGGTGCGCATAGCACCAGAAATGACACGGGCAGCAGCCAGCTGTATGTCCTCCAATCTTTAAGCATCGGCCTGAGTGCAGCCATCCCAAACCATACCTGCATATTCCGTTAATGGTCGAATAAAAGAAATATATATAATTTCAAGAGTTTTCCTATTAAGACGATATTGCAGAGCTTTCATGATGTCAAGTTGGTTGGTAGCTTTGTTTACAATCAGGTCAGTATGATCGTTCCAGCGAAGGTCAGGTCGAAACATGAGCCCCAAGTGCGTAAGCTGGTTAATATTTTGAAGCTGAATACCTTGGAATACAAGAGGAGGGTGCTGTACTTGATTTGTCTTACGAGAAATCAACATGGCATCCGTTTTTAAAGCATTGAAAGTTACCAGCCAATCAGAAGACCAGGAATCAATAAGAGACAAGTCATTATTTAGAGTGTAAGCTGTTAATCTGGGTTGTCTACGGATAGAAATAGAGATGTATCATCCGCAAAAAGTTTAACATTGGAATGAACGATATCCACTCTATCGTTAATAAAGATTAGGAACAGGAGAGGCCCCAACACTGAGCCCTGCGGAACTCCAGCATTGATGGTACCCCAGTCAGATGATTGGCCATTAATAACTACACGCTGCTGACGGTTCAATAAGTAATTTTCAAACCACTTTAGCAGAGCGCCAAATATGCCATTGCGTTCAAGTTTGTAGAAGAGACCTTTGTGCCAGACACGATCGAACGCTTTGCTAATGTCTAGAAAAACGACTCTAACTTCTTTTTGTAGATCGACAGCTAAGGATAGTTCATGGTAGAGAGATAGAAGGTGGTTCACTGTCGAGTCCCCAGGTATAAAACCTGACTGGTTAGCAGATAAAAGTAGCTTTTCTCTGAAAAAGTTAAAAGTATGCTTAAAAATTACTTTCCCCAAACCTTTGCCCACACAGTTTAGCAATGAGATAGGGCGGTAGTTGTTACATAGACTCGCGTCGCCCTTTTTGTGTAAAGGAGTAACAGTGGCCTGTTTCCAAGAATTCGGAAAAAATCAAGTGAAAGAGATAGATTAAATAATTTTGTCAGTGGATCACAAATGGAAGATGCACCCTCTTTAAGGAGTCTGGCGCTGACGCCGTCGGGGCCGGTGGCCTTTGTGACATCTAGACTTCGTAGAATATTGATTACTTCCTCACTGTTAATTTGGATAGAATTAAGAAGCACTGGGGGTGGGTTTATAGCTGGGCATTAGATGTATCTACGTTGCTCTGACTCAAAAACAACTTATTAAAAATTTTGGCTTTAGAACAGCTATCGGTGATGTGATGATTTTCGTGCAATAACGAAGGTATAGCTGATGATTGACTCCGGTTCATAAAGTGCCTTACGGTTCGCCACCATGCTTTGTTTTTACGTTTACTGTTTTTTAATGAAGCACCTAGTTTATCATTATATTTCTCTTGTGCTACTTTTAGGTGCTCTTGGTACTGGTTTCGAATTTTATTGTAAATACCCCACAGATGAGCGTCATGTTTCTTGTCTTTTGCTTTATTATATGCTCGTGTGACTTTCCGCTTTTCACAGCGGAGCGCAGAACTGAACCAAGGTAAGTCAGAAGGACGCACGGTTATGTATTTACCAGGGATCGTTTGTTTTGCAACATGAAGGAATAACTTGGTCCAACTTTCACAACAATCTTCGATATTATCAGATTCAAAACACTCATCCCAATTTGTTTGGTTAAGGGATTGTCTAAATCTTTTAAAATCAGCCTTTTCGTACTCCCAAATATATCTTTCGTAGGATGGATTTTTTTGCGCCGAAAAAGTAAGTTTGAAGCAACTACAGAATGATCGCAGTTAGAAATAGGTGGAAGGACTCGAGTTTCCTTAACAAAATTTGGTATGTTAGAGTTCATTTGGTCAAGACAAGTGGAGATAGTGGCTGTTATTCTGGTTGGTTCATTTATGTGGTGTGTTAATAGGTTTGCGTTACAAAACTGTTTTAATTTATTACCAGAAGAAGTATTAAGGTCAGAATTAAAATCACCCATTAAGATAATATTCTGTATGTTGTCAGATTTTACTAAGACGAGGCTGTCTTGTAATTTATCCCAGAAAGAAACTGGTGAGTTAGGGGGTCTATAAACAATACCAAGTAAAAACTTATTATTTTGAGCTCTGACCTGACTTGTATAGGAATTTTAGTCGAGAATTTGAGTTTTTGATGATGTTGTTAACCATAGGTTCGCCTATGACCTTTCTAGAATAAATCAACCGTATTGCAGTAACTTGTAGCCAATAGGAAATCATCTAACTGATTACCAGAAATCCAGGGCTTAAAGATGGTAACACACATGGCATGCGTTCATCTGAGACAACAGGCTACGGCGGAGGCAAATGAGTGCAATTTTGCCGCATTTTTGGGGCATTGTTTTGTCGATTTTCAATCAGCAAAGTATTCAAAACATGCCACAAAACTTACATTCTACATCTCAACAAATAAAGTTTATATCTTTACAAGGCATTATCGTGGTATGGACTGAAAATGCAGCATTTTGTCAACCATTTATGCCCAAATGACCCTGTTCCCTCAAGGTACGAAGTTTCATGTGGACTGCAAAACATCGTAATGGTAAAATGACGCAAACACGGAAATAGTTCAGCGCTGAGAGCACTCCACCACAGAATTATTGTAGCTTTTTAAAATCTTAAAAACCAATGTACATGCGACAGGCGAAATTCCTTTATTATCTGCGTTATTTTCACACTCACTTGATGTAACTTTTACCGGTCTTGATGCTCGAGACGGCGCTCAATAGCGTGTTTCCAAAACTTTGGTGACACTCCGATTTGGTGCTTGGACCCTCTCCCCCCTGTCCGATGGTTTTTCGGAATTTTGGAATGGTTTTGTTTGTACATGATCCCTTAGTTGATGGGTGCAGAGCGGAACTGAGTGTGTAGAATTTTGAATCTGAAAACTAAAGTTCGATTAAAGTAGCAATTGGAATAATGTTTTTTGTGTGAATGTGCTAAACTGAGCTGGAACATGGGGTCGATAAGAAGGCGTAAGGTGTGAAAATCTTTTTCCCCAAAGCGTATTTAAGTACAAGGCGTTTCGGACGATCCTCAACAATGTATGTTATAGCCTTTAATGATGTTTTCGCCGGTAATTTCTCAAATCCCAACAGAATCAATGGTCAATGTACATCTACATGCCAGGCTAACAACTTGTTGAATATTATGCAGCAATGGTAGAAAATTTTCATGGACATTAATATTTTTTTGCAAATTTAAATATAAATTATTTCCGTAGATTATTTTTTACATTCGCGTAAACCGACAAAATATAAAAAGTATTTATGAACGAAGCCCATGATTCATATGTTTATCTTTCAGTTTTTGCTGAATGCACAAAAGAGACCATTCACTTTAAGGTAATCAGACACCAAGGAGGAGGGATTTTGTAACCTGCCTTTAAAATTCCGGTTTTTACTTGTGTGTTTGAAGTCTTTTCTTTATTGTTTTAATTCAATTAAAAGCCTTTTGGTTGTAAACAGTTGACAACGATCGGCGACCAGTATTTTTAAATCTATAAATTAAATGAAATAGCTTTTAAAACTGTAACAGCTTTCCTCTACTTACCCGTCGAGAAAAGCTCTTGATCAAAAAACATATAAAATGAGACTACTAGATATGGATAAGGCATATTTCTATTAAGAATGTCAATACAATGTCACCACTGGCAGTAAAAATCTTTAATAGGTGCAGCTTGCAAAAAACAAAACAAAAAAATATAAAAAAATAAAAAACAAAACAAACAAAAAAACAAAACAAAAAAAGAAAGAAAAGAAAAGAAAGAAAAGAAAAGGAAAAACAAGTAGGCATTTTAAAATGTACGAGTTGCCTCATATAAGTTTTAGATTGAAGTTCAATCGAATTTCACAATCATATACAAAGCTCATTTGAAACAGCACATGTGTCTTGTTTTTCTCACAAGCAATCTTAATTAGTATTGCCTCTCTCAACTCTAATTGCCTATATCATTTAAAGCTAAAGCATGGTACCGGCGGTATGAAAAGAAGATATTTCTCTGCATAGTTTTGACTACATCTTTCAAGGCGAACGTTTAAAGCATATCTGAGCTGTACTGAACGACTAATTGCAAAACGTTTTCTTTTTGCGATGCCCTCAATCTTTCTTTGTTTTTCGTCCGTTTTCACCTGACAGAAGCTGCTTTGAAACAAACCAGCCTTGTGAAACAAGCAAGGACTGTGGCTTTGCATGGCGAAAGACTACAACAACAACAACAACTACTACTACTACTACTACTACTACTACTACTACTACTGCTGCTGCTGCTGCTGTTACTACTGCCACTACAACTACTAGTGCTACTACCCATATTACTGCTGCTGCTGCTGAAAATAATTTAATTTATGTTTGTTGACACAACTGATGAAATTTCAGCATATACATATATATATGTATATATACATATGTATATATAGATATATACATATGTGTGTATTTGTGTGTGTGTGTGTGTGTGTGTGTGTGTGTGTGTGTGTGTGTGTGTGTGTGTGTGTGTGTGCGTGTGTTAGTATACTAACCCTGTACAGAATCGCATAGTGATTAGATACCTGCGTATTGAATGTTCACTATACGGTAAACAATTTCTATCCATGACTATGAATTTGAGATGAAGGAAGTTGGAAAATCATTCCTGTACAGAGATAAAAAAACTAAAAAGGTGACTCACATTGTTTGGCTTTGTTGAAAACGACTTGTACTTTAATAAGCGTTTGGGGAAAAGATTTTCGCCCTGTACGTCTGCATAACGACCCCATGTCGCATTCTCCAGAAAACATTTTGACAATGACTACTTTAAATTGAACAAACGCTCTCAGATTCAAAACTGTGCACAGACAGTTCTGCACAGATCCATAAATTGGACGGTGTTCTTTCTGGACCGTTGACATCAGCTGGGACCATACTCACAACGGTGTGCATGGCAAAGGTGATTATGATTTTTTTTTTTAATTTGTCATTATGTGTTAGTGACAGCTAGTGCACCGACAAACCATAACACAACAGTGTGATGGAATTATTCCAAAAATCTACCAAGATATATTGACAATACAAAAGGTCATTCATCTATGATTACATTTGAAATAAATAGGTCCACACCTGGATTGGCATAACCAATTGTGCGTATGGTCCCTGTTGATTTCAAAGATGCAGAAAGCACAACGTCATAGTTTATGGATTTGTGCGGAACTATCTGTGTACAATTTTAAATCTGAAAACTTTTGCAGGAGCAAAAGTAGCAACTGGCACAATGTTTTCGCGAGAATGCGCTAAAAGGAGCTTAGACATAGGATTAAGCAGACGCATGGGAAGAAAAGCGTTTTTCCAAACGCGTACTGAAGTGCAAAGCTTTTCGCACGATCCCAAACAATGTGAGTTTGCCTATAATTGTTTTTCCGAAAGTTCAATGTCAGTCATTCATTAATGTCAGTCATTCATTATATATATATATATATATATATATATATATATATATATATATATATATATACATATATATATATATATATATATATATATATATATATATATATATATATATATATATGTAGAAGTATCGTTCAAACTTGCATTGTCATTCATTTCCTTCAAGTTTAGTCACATGACTGATGACCTCACAATACTTTTTTAGCTTTTCTTTACTTCATTATTTCTTACTTCAGCAAATTTGTCAAGATATTTACCCGAAACTCTGAAATGTCCACAAATTCAATAACGACACGACAATACCCCGGTGCACGAAAACCCCTATCAGGGGTTGAAAATTAAATGCAATTGAAATTTGACATGTGTCATTGTAACTCACCTGTCTCTAGAATATTAAAAATGTAGACATAAATTTAAACCTAAAATGGCAGAAAAGAGTGAATAGGGCCATTTAAATTTGTTTTTTTTTAACCTGTAAGAAAATACGAGAAGCCGAATGCTTTCCGAATTTTCTAAAAAAACTGTACAAGCGATCTCCTTTCGAGATCTCTCGAAGCACTTTTGGCGGTGTCAAAAATACAGACAGGTAATGATTTAATGGGCAGCTATTCATATCCATGTTTGTTCACGATTCATCACTTCCATTAGATCGACAAAGAAAATAGTGTAAGACTGAATTTTGGACGATAATGATGTTGTGGTGCTCAAGTTCAGTCATAGGTTATCCCAGTGAATGAGAGAGAACACGGTAAGCAGACACTTTAATCATCATTCTCATTTTAAGTGATCAGTATTACAACATTATAGATCAATCATAACAGTTGCATTGTCATTGTGATTACGAACACGTCCAGAAATTAACTGAAAATATTTGGTTGTGTCCCGCTGACAACATTGTGAATGCGCTGACAACATTGTGAATGCCATTTGTTTTTAATGTTGAAACAGGTATGGCGCTATTGAATAAATTTTCCGTTTCTCATTTTTTCACATAATATCGGGCGGATGGGAGGGTTTTATGTTATTTTTCTCCCCTAGAGCACAGACAGGAATTATTTTGAAAACATTATCCAGCCGACAGAATATCCGGTTTGATCATAATTATAAAATTCAAATTTTGTGTCAAAAATAATGGGGGGGGGGTTTAAAAAGAATACATAATTATGTCTCAATTCGCCAGTGAAAACGGACCGCACTATATTTCGTCACCCGTCACGAAAGGGTGCAAGGTGACAAACATGCAGTGAGCTGGAATTACCTTGCAGCCCATTCGAATGTTAATAATGTGAATTTTGTCTGTTGTATCTCTCTGTATCCCCTGACACGCCTTTGTATCCCTTGTAAGCGTGAGCATGTGCATAACGGTATGGAGGCAGGGTCAAGGAATTCCCAACGAGCATGTTCGTGTCGCTTGCTCTTTAAATATATACGTCTTAGAGTTTGTTGCCGGGAGCTTGTTACCCAGGCACGTACCTCATTGTTAAGGGTTAAAAAACAAGGAGGGCGTTGTGTGGCTTGTTACCTTAAAGTTTGCACCTTTTGGGACAAGGTGTAGAAAATGGAGGGGGCCTGTCCCCACTGGCAAAATAAGATATATGTGGATGAGAAATAAGAAATTTATTTTAAAGGGTCTACTAGACTGATGTCTCAGGCCCCTCAGGTCAACGGTCAAGGACGTTTGGCTGTCTGAAAATGTTCAAGCAGCTGTAACTCGGCAAATCTTCATTCGATTTCCATCTTGTTGGGCTGAAAATGTAGGAATTGTAGTATTTTTACCTTTAAAGGTCATAGGTAAATGTCGTTTGGCCATCGGATGTTTTCATGCAGCCATAACTGGGGCAGTTTTTAACCGATTTTACCCATGTTTGGCTACATTGTAACAACGCATATTTTTTATAAGGCACATTTTACCTCAACAGGTCAAAGATCAAGGTCATTAGTGTATGCTGCGAAAAAGTGTGAACACCTAAATGGAAACGGAGAAGGCTTCTTCTCAGCAATCACTTGTAAGCGGATATATTAAGTTTGTTCTTTCTTTTTTTTTATCTTTTTCGTTAGAGACGCATAATATAAAATGTTCGAAGGGTTCATTGAATATCCATCTCTGTTTTATTTGTGCATTCGTTTGTCCTTCTTTTGTGCTTATATATAATAATACCCCTCCCATTTCAAAGACATGAAGCCATCTAGCCATCTTACACTCCATATGAATGCATGAAACTTTGAAACAGAAACTAACACATCTGAAACATTTACATACCTAGTATTAAAACCATATGACGATTTATATAATAGAAATATACGAAAGGAGAGGTAGCGAAAAAACGTCCGTGTACATAATAGTGCAGGATAACAAAACAAGACACCCAATCATTATCATTCGGCTGTTTCCTTTGTCGTGTACACAATATGAATTCCAGGCAATTTCTATGGCTGCATACCTTGCAAACCATTTTTCAGATGTCTGGGTTTTATTATATATTGGACAATGTTGGTGATAACAGGGATGAATTCCCCCCCCAAAAAGGTTACAAAAAACCCGGATCCGTATATATGCATGTATGTATGTATGAATGTATGTATGTATGTATGTATGTATGTATGTATGTATGTATGTATGTATGTATGTATGTATACGTATGTATGTATTAAAATACGTATGTATGCATGTATCTATATATATAATATGGCAAATTCTGTAATATCTCAGATGAGGCGTTAAAAATGATCGGGGAGCAGCAACGATGAGCTCCTAGGAATCCGCTCAATGATTGTTTTAGACTCAAATTGGTCAAAATTGTTGCCGATTTTACACAAGCAGTTAGGGGCCTAACCTGCCCCCGTGTGATAAAGGATAGGTCATAAGTTCAGGATCGTACAAAAAGCCTTGTACCCCATACGCGTTTGGGAAAAAGATTTCCGCCCTGCGCGTCTGTTTAACGAGCCCAAGTCCAAGCTCATTTTAGAGCAATGTAGAGAAAACTTTGTGGTAATTGCTACTTTTATTAGAACAAATATTCTCAGATTCAAAATTGTACACAGTTCCGCAGATCCATGAGCTAGGACCGTGTGCATCCTGGGCCGCAAAATCAGCAGTGACCATATCCACAACGGTGTACATGACAGAGGTGATTTATGAAATATTTTAAATTGTCATCATGTGCTAGTGACAGCTAGTGCATTCAGAAACAATTACACAACAGTGTCGTGGAATAACTTTTTAAAAAATCCTGCATATATATGGACAATGCAAATGTCAATTTGTCTATTTTTATGTTTAAAATGAATAGTTCCACACCTGGATTGGCATGGCCAATTGTGCGTATGATCCCTGTTGATTTCTACAATGCAGAAAGCACAACGCCCTCGTTTATGCATCTGTGCGGAACTGTCCGTGTACAATGTTTTCGCGAGAATGCGCTTAAACGAGCTTGGAAACGGGGTCTTTAAGCAGACGCACGGGATGAAAAGCGTTTTTCCAAACGCGTATCAGAAGTGCAAGGCTTTTCGCACGATCATAAACAATGTAAGTTAGCCTGTAATTGTTTTTCCTAGCTTAGTGTCGTTCATTCATCACTGGCGTATGCCACCTGACCAGGAGACGGAACTTACAGGGAGCGCATGACTATTGAGTCTTCTTCTTCTTCTTCTTCTTCTTCTTCTTCTTCTTCTTCTTCTTCTTCTTCTTCTACTTCTACTTCTTGGGGATGGTGGTGGAGATGTGGAGGATGGAACTCCTTGACACAGTTTGGGAATTCATTTAAACCAAATGACACTCTCCGCTCACACTAAGGGCCTTAAAGGCAAGTAGGAAATAAACAGCTAGACATCACAACTAAGACGAACACTACGAGCAATGACCGCTCTTGAAAAAAAAATGTGCTTAACCGTGTGCAGATGCGAAGGTAAAGCACACGTCACCTGGGACCTTGTTATGGAATCCCAAGACCGATCGAAAGATTTTTTTTGTTTAAGTATTTATGTAAAATATATTGCAATCAGCAGCCATTTAATTGCTGACTTATTATAGTTATTAATGACTGTTGACCCACCTGTTCACATTCGGTGCTTAAGTGCAAAGTTTTGATGAATATCAATTTTACCATATCATGTTCAACAGGAAAATGTTCATGGCATGCCTTACTAGGCGGAATTACTATAGCGGTTCCTCAGTAGCTAACTGCTATTGGATGAAGCCAACAGAGGGTACATTCATATGAACAGGAATCCCGTGCTGCCATCTACGCTACAGCAAGTAACGTGACAGGGAGGAGAGCAAATCCATGTCTTAAGCAGCACCAAATGGGCTTCTTTGTTAAAAGTAACAACTTGAGCAAGCAGAAGGCTTAAGATAAGCCTTGAGCAAGCGGAAGGCTTAAGAAAAGTCTTGAGCAAGCGGAAGGCTTAAGAAATGTCACTCGCCAACTTAAAAAAAAAATACAAGATGGTAAACTTATTTAGAAAATTTCATTTCTTTGTCAAATTTTTTACTTCTTACTGGTAAAGTAACTAAACTAGTACAGGTGTCCTCACGTGACGTAGTCATACTTCCGTTGCCTAGCAACTGAGGGGACCAGAGGCAGTCTGCAGTTTTAACTAAGTATAAGTCCCTCCTATTATTTATAGCACACGCCAGGTCCCTTCCCCATGTACGGTGCACTTTTCTATCAATGTCATAGTATGCACAAGTTAATTGCTTATGCAGTCAGCACAACAACTGATACTGTATTTCAGAATGATTTTATTTCAGTTATTCGTAATCCTTCAATTGCACCACTGGACGTACTTTTTATTGCATTGTATTAGATACTGTATTTACCCCTGTCATTGTGTCAGGATACCATATATCTTTGCCGGTGCCAGTTTTCTATGTCTAGTGGAGTCCTCCTGAGTTTTATGTTAACCTACGACCA